>CM016722.1:54436834-54580271 GCA_005771605.1 Scutellaria baicalensis
GGGACAAATCGGTAATCAAAAGGAAATATATCCAAGAAATAGAATGCTCGTAAAGGGAAATATCGGGAATGCATTTGAAATCACAAATACAAATACAACATGGACTTAATGCATAAGGAAATGTGCAATGAACCTGAAACAATTTGCAGTTTTATAATTAGTTAGGGTGCTGATCACTTAATAAAATAAGTAAAAGAATAGAGACCTTCTATTCGTTGCCAAGCACGGCCATATAGCTTGAGAGCTTCTACAAACCTATTATGCTCCTCTTCAGTCCATCGCTCACGCTGTTTAGTGATCGTATAAGGTTTCCTTATCTGCCAATAAAAATAAATTTAATTGCTCTTACCAAATAAATAAATAAGAATAAAAAACCTTGGAAGTATAGAACTGTTTAGAAATCCATTGGAATAAAATGAACAAGTCAATGCGACCTTAATAACAAGGTCTTCTCCAGATGAATAAGGGTCCATCTAAACAGAGGACCAAGGCAGGCTTCAGATATAGAAGACGCTTTCGTTCATCGCATTCAATAACAGTGAGAAATAGTTTGGCCGTGTTGGTGGTGTTATTGTACAGGACCTGACAAATTAACACTAGTGCTGCAAAATAGAAAAACTTGTAACAGAAAATCTTGTAGCAAAAGGACACGTTCGGATTCTGCCTCTGTTTCCGTAATTCAATTATTCATAAGCAGTATTTTATCTTGCAATTTAAAAATCTGAGTCATATTGGAACAAAAAGAAAAGCCTTTTTATCGTTTTCTTGCTTGGATTTCAGTAGCGGGTAGATAAGAGGGTGGGCAGAAAACCAGGATTAGAAATGGAAACAGAGACAGAATGAGAGGAAGAAAAGAGAAACACATCTCTGAATCCGAAGGAAAGAAATACAAGAAGTAGAAGTAGCAGGTAATTCCTTATCCAGAATCCTCACCAAAACGAAACGCATGCTTCCTTAACCTTTGCATCCAACCAAAAAAACAGGAAAAGGAGGAACAGAGGAAAGGGACAGAGCAGAAAAATAAATGGCTCAATCAGTATGTTCAGTACACTGGCGACTCAGTGAGTCACCACAAGGTCATTAACATTGGCAGCACCAATGAATAACAATAAAATTAACAGCAATAGATAGAGAGAAGTTACGAAATACCTTGTAGAAGAGCCATGGTGTGAGCAAAGCCTGAAACTTCCGATCTTAGTCGGATCATGCACGAAGCGGCGGTGAGCGGCGATTCATGAATGGGGATCGGAATCTTCACCACTCGGCGTGAGCCTTAGGAAGTGCTAATCGGGGAATGAATCAACGAGAAGAAGCTCAGAGCTGAAGTGAATGAACAGACGAGGGAGAAGAAGGAGAAGGGAAAAATGTGAAACGGTGGTTTGTATTTTATTTTGGATTAAAAATATTTGGGTGAGAAAAAATGTGAGCCACAAGTAAATAGGGAGTGGATGGATTTAGGGAAAAAGGAGAAAGTGGGGATTAAATTTTGAGGCTGGCGAGGAGCCAACATTGAACGGGGAATGGAGTTAAGGGCAAGAGATGCTGCCATGTGTCACGAATTTAGTGGCTGATGAGTCCCCTCCTCAAGTCCTGACCCCTCCGCCTTGCACTTTTATTTGTTTTCTTTTTATTATAATATATATAGAGAGAGAGAGAGGAGAGAGAAAGTGACAGTGAGGTGCAAGCCTTTCCTCCACCACAAACTCGGATTTGCTACCCTGCCTCCTCAGCACCCCTCCTGGGCCCCACCATGCCTACGTGGCCTTTCCTCCCTTCTTCTAGATATAGCACAAGCATTAGTTAACAAAAAAAAATTGTGATTAACAAAAACAAAATTTTATTAAGTAATGTAAGTAGTTAATATGTGTGTGTTTTTATTGGTGTTATAAAGGTGTGGGTCATGTTATGAAAAAATAATAATAAACAATTATTGAGGAGGGAGAAAAGTTGATTATTATAATAATAAATTTGTATTTTTTGTTATAGTTGGTTGAACAAAATTCATTTTTGTTAATAGTATGAACAAAAATTTAAGGAGATGGGAAGAATAAGTATAATTTGTATTATGTTGTATTTTAATATTATTTTTAATATTTCATCAAATGATATTTATTGTTTGTTTCAACATGCATGCATATGTTTATTTTTCTTTTTGACTTGATTTGCATTGTTTTGATTTTATTTCTAATTTAATTTCGATCCCACAGAGACTAGTGAATTAGAACGATGTTACCTGTAAGAGAGTGTGGGAGTGTTAATAATGAATTTTTGTGTGATTTAATAAGAACTTTCACATAATAAAATTCATTCTGTGAGTCATGGTTTTTCTTTGATTTTGAGTTTGCATGTATATTTTTGTACGTGGAATGTCAATTTTCATTTCTTCCTTTTTATTTTTCATTTATTACTCTTTTTTCCTAGAGATGAATGAGGATTACTTGGTGATGGTGGAGATTGTTGGATTTGTGTTAAAATAAAAATATTTGCCAATCTTACAAAGGCAAAAAAGTTTCTTAAGGCTATTTAAGTCACATGAGATGTTACGCTTGGTATTATTGCATCTTCTATTTCAAAATAATCAACACATGTCATGCATGTGTATTCAATGATATCATCATTTAACATCTATCGTGTATTAAAAGTTATGTAATATGAGATGTAACAAAATCATATAATAAAAGATTTAGTCCGACTAAATGAGTCTATATGGCTTTGTCATAAGTGTCCAATCAACACTTTAATCTTGTGTTTGATTCCAGTAAAATTCATTTCTTGTTATATGTTTCAAGAGTGTTTTAAGAAGGGTGACAATTGAATCTTGTAATCATAACAATTTTTCACATGATAATATTTCTTTTCTGGATTCATGTGGTTTCACGAATCACACGTGTATTCTTGTATTATAGATTTTTGTGTTGATTTTAATTCTCGTTTATTTCTTATTTCTTATAGATGAATGGACATTTTATTTCTGAACAGGAACATTCTTCATTCCGTAGCATATATTGATAAGAAAGCATACATGCGTGCATTAAAAGATTCATTAGATCTATTTAATTCCCAACATAAGCTTATCTATATTGTCGGATGATGTTTTAGTTAATTGCAACCAAATTTCTGAATGCATGTTTTTGACGGATGAAGATTGAAATGCATATATCATATTAGGAGCTGTGTTTATGTGCATTAATTACATGATGCAATTAGGTGTGTGGGTTTGGATTGGGTCGAATTCAATTCAGATCCATCCTGAAACTAATTTTTTAGTTTAATTTTTATATACAAATATCATAATCTTAAAGTAATATTACTTATAATTTTTTCAGTATAAAAATTCATGTAATCTAATTGTACATTTATGTTATAATAATTTACATTTATATTATATAAGTATAATGTTTATGTACAAATATCATAATATTTTGATAGAAAATTAGAATAACATAAAAGTTACACGAACGTGACATAAATGACGCTAGACACATGGGATAAAAATGAGGACGTGGAGATGAAAGGTGTGGGCGTCGTGTGGATGCACGAGCACTTGTGAGGAACATGAAAATACCTTCAAAGTCACTTGACCCGAATGCAATTCTATCTCGCACACTAAATACACAAATAATTGTGTTGTGTTGATTCACAACTAGGGATGTAAACGAACCAAGCCGTTCGTGAACTATTCGTGCCTTAACTTGATAAATTTTCGTTTGAGATCGTTTGTTAAGCTTAACGAGCCGAACTCGAGCCCTAATTTTGAACTCGAATATTTAACGAGCTGAACTTGAGTCTGGACATATTCAGTTCGAATCTCACGAACATGTTCGCGAGTCTTCTTCACAAACCTGCTTAATGAATCGGTTCGTTAAGCGTTAAACAGGTTCGCGAACATGTTCATTAGGTTCGCGAAGAGATTGTTAGCATATGCATATTCGTTTAGTGTTCGTGGACTGATTTTTTATATATTTTATAATATTATTAGATTTTAAAATTTAAATGTAATATATAAATTAAGAAAACCTCAACACAAATATTACAAGACATATTAACAATTAAAATTCAATGCAATTTACTTATTTCTAATATATTAATTGTATAGTCATTTGAAAAGATATAATGAAAAATGAATGGTAAACCATAAGCAGCAGCTCAGATTCGATGGTCCGAACACTAATAAGTGGAGAATATGATGATGATGATAAAGCAAACAAAGCTTGAAGAATCAATCCCCATTACCACAGCTTAAGCAATCTCTTTTCCCATTTTAATTTCTTATTCAAAAAGACGCCATATATATATATATATATATATATCTCTTAATCAAAGAACAACAAAGTCCCATCTAATATCAATGAATTAAAAGGGAATTAATAATGCATTAATAATACGCACGCACAAAATATGGTTATGAAAAAAGATACAAGAAAGATTGAATTGGAGTTTAGAGATGAACAGTGCAGGGGGGAGATGAAAGGAGAGGAAGTTGGCCGACGAAGCCTCTCTTCAACGCCACCAGCAGATCGCAGCTGACGTACACTCCATAGCGGCGGCTTCTGATCGCCACCCCTCCTGCTTTATACCTCAGCCTCCCCGTCATCACCAGCCTCAGACCCACCACCCCGTACTCCAGCTCCATGGCCAGCGCGTTGACCACCTCGGCCGCCAGAGGCACGGCGGCTCCTCCCAGCAGCGGGGACAGCGCCACCGTGCTCTTAGTCTCGTGGAACAAAGGTGGCAGGGCCACCGCGGGGCCGGTGATGGCCTGGTTCTTGTAGGAAACGAAGGTGGAGAGGTGGTCGTAGAGGAAGGAGACTCGCCTGTTGGGGTTTCTGGTCACCACCGTGAACTGCAGGGTGGCGGAGACGAAAGGGGGGGAGGTGGCGTTCAGCTCATAAACGGCGGCGCTCACCACTCTGAACTTGGGCTTCTGGGGCCGATACACTAACCAGAGTGTGAGAGCAGTGATGGCGGCCATGATCAGGAAGACGGCGATGAATGTGCACAAGCCTCGGCGGCGGCCACAGTCGTATCCTGGAGCTGGAGGCGGCGAGGCAAGGTGCTTGGTGGCCGTCTTGGGAGGCTGAGGATAGTGCGGTGGGGGCGTGGCCGCTTCTTCTTCTGCCATTAATTAGAGTTTGGATAGGAAGGGAACGGTGAACCTAGCTATTCGTGGCGACTGAATAAGAGAGAGCTACGAGAAGAAGAGGTGTCCGTGGGACAAGTGGAAAGACACACACACACACACACATATATATATATATATCTCCTCTCACTCTCAATAATTTTTTTTTTTTTAGCAATGAATGAATGAAAAACATGATATTACTCACACACAGTCTCACTTCAATTGCTTAATTAATTAGCATATAACAACTATTAATTAAGGCAAAAACTTATATACCCGGGACATAGATCTAGGTGTTATATATATACTCTATAGGTATTATGTTTTTTGGTGTTATACATATACTATACATGTATTATATTTATATAAGAGTATACATGTGACACCTGAAGAGTATACACATGATACCTGTAGAGTATGTATTTAACACCAATATGATAATTAATTTGGGGGCACCGTGCCCCGGGCACATAAGTTTCACTCATTAATTAATACTCCCTCCGTCCCACCTTATTTTGCCTACTTTCCACTTTTGCTTGTCCCAACTTATTTTGCCTACTTTCCTAATTAAAGTAAAAAAAGCATCAACTTATACATCCAATCAATAGTCAACTGTATTTTCTTAGGAACCGTGCCGATCAAAGTAGGCAAAATAAGAGGGGACGGAGGGAGTATGTAACATGACTATTTTAAAAGTAATAAAAAAAATTAATATATAAGACCAAACATTCGGGACCGATTTGGGTGTGGTAATCGGACCATTAAGTAGCTAGGCTTCTATGTATTTTGGGTCCATACAAATTTTGGGTCCATCGAAGTGGGAGCCCAATATTTAACAAGCCCATTTTAGAATCAACTTTATGATATCGTACAAGTGACGAAGTGTCCAAGAAGCAATCCTGGCAAACTAAACCAGCCCAAAACTAGTGTATATACGGATCAAATTTAAATATATGCATGCAACAACTTCTCACACTCTTTCAGTCGATTGAGTTTATATATAGCTTCATTTCACCCAATCTATAAGGCCATTAATTCCATTAGAAAAAGGATGGGTTAGAGTTCACTTTTTATCGCCAAATTTGACCTATCTCTGGTTGTCGTGTCAAATTTTCCGGTGCTCGTGTTGGAATTTCTAGTCATACGGTTAAAAATCTTAAGTTTGAGCAGTAGGTAGGTTCAGGACAATTTATGGACAAGCGGTAAGGTTGTTTCTGTCTTGCTCCTCTTGTTGTCTTTTTCGTTGTACCATTCAGTATTTCTTATAATTTCAATTAATTTCTTTTATCAAGGAAAGAAAATGGCAATACATATATCTATTATCTATTACATATATAAAAACATGGATATTTCTTATAAAATATGGATTGTCTGATATATCTTTATTAAAATTTTTATTTAAGGTTATAATAGTAATTTATGATTTTCATATTTAAATAATTTTACATTACAATTTAAACCAAAATCATATAGAATTCTATTATGATCAAGACTTTTTATATTAGAACTCTAATTTACTATATATTTTTTGAATTTAATCTAATATAGATTGTCTATCCTTATAAAAAAAAACTATATTATTTAAGTTAGTAGTAATATAATATTTTTGATATAAAAAATTCATCCTCCACATGCGACGCACGTGCTGATACACGTGCTAATACTCGTATGTGTATATACACACACATCCACGTTATTCTATGATTCAAGATATGTACTTAAAACATGATAATGAGGGAGCTGTCTTTGATTTTTAGACAATTCATGATTCTCTGGTTCCCAACAAATTAAGATGATATATATTTTTCCATGTCCAATTACATATATATTTGTCATTAATTATTATATATTTCACAAACTGAGTTTTTATATACATAGTAATAATAATAGTAATATTAAGTTGGCTAACTAAAAAACATGCCTTGCTCATCATGCTTTTAGAGATAAATAAGGTGTTCTAAAATTGACCATCTAGCTAGCGACTGCGATATTAATTAATATTAATACACTCACACTCAAATACTTACAAAGATAAGTAAAAGAATATTATGACAATCAAATTTCGAACAAATATAATGCACACAATTAAGTAAGATGAGAGAAAATTAAACAAGATCATGTCTAGGATTTAGTGATGAGTTTGTTGTAAAACAGACAAAATTTTACATCAATCTCCTAATGAAAGAAAGAGGGTGAGTTAGATAGATCTCGTCCTTTGGCTTGGAAAAACATGGTATATATAAAATTAGGTAAGATGAGATCATTGAATATATATTAATGAAAGATATAAGGGCAAAATGAGGTGTGATGTGGTCATATACATAGTATTCCAATCGAGCTTGTAAGTATCTAAAAAGATATTATAGGTGTAGTACTGAAAGAGGCGTGTTGGATATATATATATATATATATATATATGCATGACAATCACATATAAGGAGCAATGATCAGTTGGTCTTCATATCGAATCCTCGTGTTTTGGGATATGATGCACATGTTTGTTACAGGGTATACGTATCTAATTTGGTTGGTCTTAACCCTTCTAAAAATTCCAAAGATGACAAAACTTGGAAAGAGGACATGATGATGAATATCGATCATCAATTAAGATATAATATAATGATCACAAAGTGATTACAGTATATCTTTTTAGACCACGTACGTACTTAGTACTAATATTTATTATATCAAACCATGACTAGCTAACTAGGACAAGATATAACTAAACATGCAGCTAGCTTGCATGCAAGCTAAACTTAGTTTGAGAGGAGAATACGTAGTTGATACATATTTATCCAATCTAAAAAAAAGTTGTTATAACTTATAAGCTAGCATGTGTGGGTGTGTGTGAGTGAAGGGGGGAGAGAGAGAGAGACCATCATTGTATGATTTGTATCTCTCTCTCTCCTCTAAACTCTCTTAATCGATCTCATGATCACTTTTATATATGTGATTGCATCTCTACCATTAATGTACATAAAGGAATATTATTAGTTATAATTAATACATCATCTGCAACTTGAGAAATACAATCATTACTCCAATATTACAAGACAGATATCAGAAGGAAAAAAATTATAAAATATGAGGATCATATCATTCATTTTTGTCTCAATAGACTTTCACTATGTTTTCAACCCTTTTCATTTCTCGTTAATTGTTCTTCATTTCTTATGTTGGGCTGACTAACTACCCCACATGATGAGCTTTAAAGCCCACAACTTGATGGGCCGATTATCTATCAATATCTTAAATATCTTAAGGTTTGATGATATTAGTATTTACCGATGTTATATATAAACTTCCACTAATCGTGCTGACTCAATACTAAATTGCATATTAAAAAAAAAAGCCTGTAAAAATTCTCAATTTAATTATTACTATTAAAATTTAGAAGAAAAAAAGTTAATAGAAATACAAATTCAACTCATTATTGCATTAATTCAAATCGTTGTTTTACTTTGAGATGTTTGAGCCCACATTTCCAGCTAAATTGTCATGTTAGACGTCATATCATATCGTTAGCTACATATTTCTTTAAAAAAAAAAAGTGTTCTCTTATCCACATCAAAACAAATCATTTTATATATGAATGTTAATTAAAATTATAAGATTATTACTTAAATTCACCTAAAATACCATTGTTTTGATGGATATAGAAATATAATTTTAAGAATTTTAATTATATGGCTCATGTTGTAGATTATAAAATGGTTATTTTGCGAATACGTGAACTCAAATAGCAAAGAATACAATTTTACATTAAAAATGAAATATTGGATTGATGTCATAACCTTTTTTTTTAAATAAAAAATAAAAAATACTAGTTTTTTGCTGCCTGAAAAAGTAATCATTTCAAAATAATGAAATGGGCTTTGTAGAACAATGGGCCGAGTTGACACGTGGACTCAAATATCCGACATGGAAAATATCCATATCTCTGTCCCATAGCCATGTCCAATTTTTCTTCTTGCCTTCTTCTTTCTTTTACTACATATATAATTCAATAATCACCACTTCTCTCTTTACCTTTTCTTCCCTGCCGTTAAAAGTAAAGTAAACCCCCTCTTCATTGTACCACCAATTCTCAGATTTTACGACTACATAATTTAATGATTAGCAGCAGCAACATATAGCTAACGCTTAAACACCCTTCCATCGGCAAATCCCCCTCCTTTTTTTTAGGAGGTAAATACATTTCTTCATCCTTTTTCCCCTTTTGTTTTTCTGTCTTTTGATTGATTTAAATGGTGCAAAGATTGATTTTTGAGTTGTTTCATCATGTGGGCTTAGGGTTTATCCTATTTCGGTTTTGGGAAGCATCATTAAACTGATTGTTTGGTTCTGAGATATTATTAATTAAGCAGGAAAATTTGTAATAAAGATGCAGCAGCCAACGCCAATGTTTCCAGTTATGCCGTCGTTTCCGCCTACTAATATCACCACCGAGCAGATTCAAAAGGTGTTTTTCAAGTCTTTTTACTTTTATTTTCTTGGGGGCTCTGCTAATATAAGTTTGATTTATGGGGTCATATTTGTTTAGGTCTTTTCTGAAAAAGATTGGATTTTTTTCTCTTTTTATTGGAAATTCTGTGTGTGATTCGAGTGTTCACCGCTTTTCTCTCATGTTATTCTGGGACTTGATTACTGGGACTGCAAACACCTAGTCATGAAATGGTCCAGTGTTTGGCTGGCATCTGTGGAATGCCTGCATAGTGTTTTTGTTGGGTTTCGATAGTTAATATAATACGAAGTTTGCTGGGACTTCAGACTACGTAGTGATGAAATGATGAATGGATGTTTGTCTGGCATCTGTCTAATGCCACAAGTGGTGTTTTCATGGGTTTTAGACTAATTCCTCTAACGAACATAATATCTTCGCACGTAGCTCCACTTGAACACAAAGGTGGTGCTCTGAGAGTTTGAGCATTGGGATTATGTGATTATGTAGGGCACTTATTAATGACTTGAGGGAAGCTTTTTGTTCAGAAATATAAGTACTATACGGTATTGAGTTTATCTGAAACTAAACCTAAAACATCGACAATAATTACCCCTGCACGGGCTAGTATTTGTAATTGTAGTTGCTCGTTCAAGACTTGATGAATGCAAATTTGACCTACTGCTACCATACATTATTGCTTGTGGTTTCATCATCTATGTACTTATAGAATTTAATCACCAAGTTTGACGTGTGGTTTTTTTTTTTTAATTCTACCAATGTGTAAACCACACATTCTAACTCATCCTTTTCCAACCTTTTATTTGTATAAGCTTGAAATTACAACTAGTAGTAACCTTTCTAAAAGTTGCCTTCATAATGAGTACAGCAACCGGAGGAACATATATGAAACTCTTAACATTTTCACTAGTGATGAGAAATGATCTATTTTTCTTAAAAACTGAAATAATTCTATGTTAGTCATTTTTCTAATGCATCATGAGATGCATTTTTATGGATCTTAAAGATGCCTTTTCTGAATATCTTATATGTTCTTTCAGTACACTAGAGGCAACTCATACACTTGATCTATCAAAGCAGTATCAACCTGTAGCTAATGCTTCTTTGGTGTGATATATTTTTGCTCTCCCGCCTGTCTTTCTTGTAATATGTTTCTGAAGCTGTAAGTTTGCTGATATAAACCTTAATTATATGAGTAGTGAATGAAATAATGTTATAGGTGGATTTCAAGTTTTCTGTTCTCCTTTTAGAAGATTACAGGTGATCAAAATCATCTTTCTGTTACTAATTTAGAATTTTTATTTTGTTACATTATTAACTATTCCTCTTGCTGTCATCTTATGCGTGCTTGAAGAGCAATTGCAGCTAATGAAACTGTACTTTAACCTTATTGTGGAAATGGCCCTTTATGGCGGTCTAAGGACCATTCTCTATCTTTTTTATGTGGTCATGCAATCTGAATTTCGCTTATAGTTGCAAGTATGGATGACCATGGTTCAGTTTTGTGGGTTTTTTTTAGCTACTTTCTAATCAAATAGTTGTTTCTAATATCCCTAATGATTAATTTCAAGTCACAATTTTGATATGTAAATCAGTAAAATCAAGATTTTGGCTTTAAGCAATTTTGGGCAGTTGAAGGCGATTTCACTGTTTAATATGAACATTGAGTTATCATTAAACTCCACATAGTGGAATCAAGGTTTGGTTAATTTTTTTTGTTGCTGTATTTAGCTATCTTTAGAAGTGCAAGGAATGTGAGTTGAATAAATTGATGATCAAGCCTGTTTATGATTTATCTGTTAGTTTAATTGAAAGCTCTATTTAAAAGGAGTTTTTATTTAAAAGCCAGTACTCTGTTAAAATAATCCACATGCTTTGCAATTCTATTTTAGCCCGTGTGAACATGTGGGAAATGAATGTCTATAGGAGTGAGAAGGGTGAAATTACTCATTAATGATCATTCTGTTTTTCTTTCGGTTTCTGAATTCTCTCTTTCAAGTTTATTCTATGCACTGTTGATTGCCTAATCCTTATATGGCATGCAATTGTTTACCATATCGAATAATCATAATGAAGGGTTTAATTCATGACAGAACTTTTCATGATCAGACTTTTATTATAGTTCACATTCTAATAATACAACCTTGTTATCAACTCATGATGCAGTACCTCGATGAGAACAAGAAATTGATACTGGCAATTTTGGACAATCAAAATCTTGGCAAGCTTGCTGAATGTGCCCAGTAAGTGCTGCTCCCCCTTCCTGTAAAGGCTTGGAATTTAGTTTCAATGAATGCTTAAGAATTAATGGTGTTGCTTAACTCTATGGGCTGCAGCTGCTAAAATTGATGATTAAAGAGATCATTTGATTTAGTTTTCTGAAGACAACATAGATATAAATATGTATGGTTGGTTTAATAGTATTGGTTTTGACTGTGGATGATCAGATACCAGGCTCAACTTCAAAAGAATTTGATGTATTTAGCTGCTATTGCGGATGCCCAACCGCAAACACCAACAATGCCTACCCAGGTTGTATATACCCTGTGGAGTCAAGTTTAGATTTTGTTTACTCATTCAATAGAATCTGATACGTACATTGGAAAATGCAGATGACTCCGCATGGTGCAATGCAACAAGGGGGGTTTTACATGGGTCAGCAGGCAGCAGCAGCAGGTATGACGTTCCAGCCGAGACCACCAGCCTTTAATAGTCCACATCCGTTGCAAGATCATCATCCTCAGCAACATCAAAACAATCTCCCACAACCACAAGGGGTGCAAATGGGATTGAGGCCCATGGGACACAACAATGGCATGAACCAGAACAATGACACCAATCTCGTTCCTGTTTCAAATCCAACGCTAAATGATATACGTAAGCAGGATAAACCTGCTGCAACTTCTGATAACTCTGCTGCTGCTGTTCACGGTCATGGTGGTGGAGATGTGCAGGAACCAAAGTGAACTACTTAAGAATGATTGCGTTGTTCATAATAGGCTTAATTTCTGTACAAGAACTAGCTAGTGCCAGCTTCCTTCTGCTTAATTTCTCATGTATGAAATAGAGTTCAGCTCTTTCTCCACCTCTGAGGATGAACGTTTTAATACTAATCGGGGAAGAAGAGAAAGAAGAAATGCCTTTGTTTAATTAGGATATGTGTTTTCAGACCAATTATAGAGGGTGTTGTTCTGAATCATGATCAGTAATAAGCACACGTTTGTCATCTTTCGATCATGTTTTGCATTCGTGTCGTGATCTCACCTGTTTTCCATGGCGGAAAGTGGATCGTCCAATTAAACAAACTTGTATGGAAATGGAAGCAGCTAGCAATAGAGGAAGAGAAGAGTGATACGTGTGATTGTTTATGATCCTCCCTTGTATGGTGGTAGAGTAACACGATATATGTTAGTGATCGATATTCCAATTGGAGATCGATATTTAAAGGGTGATCTGAGAATAGAACAAAGAGTCCTCCACATTTGGATCTCGATACATTAGAGTTTTTAATTATTTTATTTCGGATTGTAGATTGACTCGTTCCATGAAATTTCTGTTGTATTTTTTATGATAAGAAGATAAGTCAACAAACACCATCTCAAGAGCTCGTATGTATCTCTAAATTTGCCCAAGTATCCTATGAACAAGACTTCAACTTTATCCATCCCATCTTTTCTTTAGCCAGTCCCAACACCGCTTTATTAGTAAGGAAGCCGCCGACATCTCAAGTCCGCTTTTGGCCCCCTTGAAACTGAAGTCTTATGGGATAACATTGGACCTGTACATTACGATTACGGAGAAGAACCTGTGAACACCCTGGGGAAACCAAGCGAAAGAAGACAAGATCGAATCCCGGGCCGGCTTTTTGGGAAGCCCGTTCTTGCAATATTCGTTGTCATGCATTGATAGTTTAAATTTGTCGTTTTGTCATGGAGAGAAACCCACAATACACTAGTATCAATTTCATCAAATGAGTTAGGTACCTAGGTTAGGAAAGAGATAATTTTTATCAGTTGTAGTTGGAATTTGGAAGCATGAGTTGAAATTAGTAGTCATTATGAAACATCTAGATCAAGATCCTTTAATTGTTTCGCATAGGTTATTGTCTTTATATCAACTAGTAATACACTATCGTGCGATGCACAGTTTGTAATATACGATTGATTAGTTTTAAAATTTTAATACTATAATATAATTATATTATTTTAACCTAAATTATATATTAATAGGAATTTGATTCTTTTTTTAATGTGTCACATCTTAAATAATATTATATTTTTAAAATGCAAACAATAATATATAAATGTATATATATATATATGTTTAACAATGAATTTTTAAATTCTATATTTGAATATGAGATTGTTAAATAAACATCAATTTTGTACATGTACCCATGATTAATATTGTAAATTAAAATAAATTAAATTAAATTTAGTACTGAGAAATATTTATTGTAAACGATAATTGATATCTAAAAAATATGTTACTTCATAAAGATATGGTGTGAACTATGAAGTTACAGATTAACATAGATATAAGTATCATGATTAATACATTATTATATTTTTTGATTCATACTTATTAACAAATGTCCTTTGCATTCACAATTATAGATATATTTAAAGAAAATATATAAATCCCATCAAATAACTAAAAAATCTTGATATGTATTTAAATAATGTATCTAGTTCAATATTCAACCCACTTGTATTGGCAAATATATCAAACAATTATACCAAAATGTTTTTCATTGTTATTAATTTCTCAAAAAATCTAAGACTTTTTATTTTAAAAATTATTTTTTTAATTTCATAATCTATAGTTTAATTTAGTCATTTATCTTTGTATTTGTAAGCTTGTTAAATACAATTTTACACCAAAATGTAAATATAAAATTTATATTTTTAACAAACTAAAACAAATTCAAATTAAAAAATAATTAATTTAAAGATTATAATTTATATGAAATAGAGAAAAATGATAAAATATAACTTCATAACCTACCTACCTATAGGTATAGCCTAACCTAGTGGATCTCACAACCCTTAAAAGTATGCATAAATCTTTTTTATTTTTTATTTATTTAATTTCTTGTAACTACATTCTTTCCATTTATAGTATGTTAATTTGGGAAGAAAAATTAGTTATTGTTATTTTTATTGAAGGTCTTCTTTTTATATAGATATAGATAGATAATTACAAATAAACGTATAATAGTAAATCTTTTTTTATTGTTAAGTGGTTAAAATGAGTTATCGATCAAATGAATGTTTATAAGTATATATGAGATTATGATACAATCTTTTCTAGTGTCCAAATTCATTATAAATTATGTATCTTGCAATATGTTCTTTCAATAGAATTTTCGTGAAATTATCTTATGAAACTTATTTTGTGAGACATAATATCAGACTTATAATTCATATTTAATAATTAAAAATTGATTTATTAAGATTATTTATATTATAAATAATACAATCCATATATGAAATTGTTCTCTGACCATTCTATGTTATTTGTGCTTTTTTTTTAGGGTTAATTACACCAACACCACAAAATTACGAGTGATTTTGCATATAAACCACTGAATTTTTTTTTTGTTGCACTGATATATATATATATATATATATATAAACTATTTGGAATTGACACTTAAACTACTAAACTTTTTTTCCGGTCATTTTTGCCGGATTCCGGCATGTGACATACACAAGACCATAATATACGCATCAAAAATTTTTTTTAAAATATGTCATTGTTCAAATAATCTATTTAGTGACGTAAAACTGTAAACGACAATAATATGCATCAAAAATAAATATGTCATGCATATGTTACGTGCCGAAATCCAATAAAAAATGACCGGAAAAAAAGTTTAATGGTCTAAATAGTTTATATATCAATGCAACCAAAAAAAAAAAAAGTTCAGCATCTAGCTTATCTACAAAATCACTAATAGTTTAGTGGTGTTAGGGTAGTTAACTTTTTTTCTTTAATGAATGATGGCGACCCCTTACCCACCTTTCATCTCCTCATTTTTTTTTTCTTTGCTGGTCAAATGCTCATCACCGACCATCAAAATAGTGATGTAATTCTACTTGAATCAAATAAGCTTTTAGTAAATGATTAAATTTGATAATTTGATCTAAGTTATAACCCAAATTTTATGGCACAAATCATAGATCTTGGGTTTTAAGTTGGGGATAATTTCATAAATAATATGGAGTGTGATGAAATTTATATCGTAATATGTTGATCATCTTTTACGAAATTTTAATTAACAACAATAATTTCAGTTTAGAGCATTTAATTATGATACAAACTACTATATCTCATTGCATCTGTCCTCACTTCCATCGATCATAATTGAGGTAGAAGGTGATTAATTTAACCTTCATCCTCAATTCATGATGATGATTTTATCGTAATAATATACTTATAATTAAAAAATTCTTAACTCGTGATCAATTTACTATTATTATTAAGCCTATGAAGACTAAAAAATAGAGATAATGCTCATCCTACTTAGTAGAGATGGTCAATTATTTTTCTTCCACACTATTTTTGTTTCCTTTTCTTTTTCACAACAAACATTAAAAAAATAAAAGACAATTTTTATCCTTATTAATAAGACATAATTGAGGACATTTGTCATCACATTAGTCTATTACATTACTTCACACTTTAGGTGTTGACATAAATTATAGCAGAAAACTAAACAAATTGTATTGTAAGGTAAAAAATTATTCATGATTTCATTTTATAATATTTGAGGCTATTTTATCTAGAAAACAAAATATATCCCCACAATTATTTTTAGACAGGTGTTCTACTGCTTTATAAGTGGTCCCCACACCGACCACACGTGTCCTACTCTGCTGTTACAAGCTTCCACAAGTTCAACGACATCTCACCTTAAACTTAGTTTGACAGAAGCACGTGGCCTAATCGCATTAGCTGACGTATGATAGATAGATCGATGCTGATCCTTTTAATTTCTTATTACGTCTATCCCAACTCAACTTGCCTACTTATTATATTTATTTATCTCAACTCAACTTATCAATCTATAAATGACAACAAAAATCAAATATTAATATCCCTATATTTCATTCTTATTATAAAAATGTCACTCAATTATCTTAAAAAATCTTTAAAAAAAGTTAACAAAAGTGAAACATTAATATTCTTATATTTCACCTTTATTACAAAAATGTCACCAATTATCTTAAATAGTAACAGTTAACTATTTTTTCTTAACCTCCGTGCCCAGTCAAAATAGATAAGTTCGATCGGGATGGAGGTAGTACTTATTATCATTATTTTTCTTTTTCTGAGTTGATTTTTCTTTCATAAAAGGGAAAAGTTTATGGTAGCTATTATTAAAAGTTGATCATGAATTTTTATAAACAAAATCAAAATTTTTAAAGGTTAACAATTTCATATTTACTTGAAATTTAAAAATATATATTTAAATTTGCTTATTTATGAATGTTTTGAGACACAGTATATGCATATGCTGGTTATTGGCATGGTTCAAAATATTGCGATATTTCACCGATCGCTAAAATGAAACCACCGAAATAATATCACCATGCCAAAAAAATTCGTTGAAAATATCGTGATATTTCGGTAAATATCGCGATTATATCGTTTTTATATCGATATATCGCGATATATCGCCCTTTTTTCTTTTTTTTCCCTTTTCTTCCTTTTGTTTTCGGTGCTACAGTGATGATCTTTCCTTTTTTTTTTTCCTTTTTTTTTAAGAATGGATATGGAATATGTATGTATTTTCCTTTTTTCTTTTTTTCCTTTTCTTCCTTTTGTTTTTTACTTTTTTTTATTATGAAATATTTATGTATTTAAAGTATGTCTATTAAAAATTAAATTTAGTTTTTCTTCTATATATGTAAATAAATGTAATAAATAATTAATTTATATAGATTAATATACTATTATTTATTTTTCTCTCATAATTTAATTAAGTTTAGTTAAATTACACAAAGGAGTGTTATCATTTCAATGGAAGAAACTTGTAGAGTATTGTTATTCAAATAATTCAAATGTATGATATAATAAATTCATTGCTTATTTATATAAATCTGTTGTATTTTTTGTAAATTATGTGTCTTTATAGGTATCTTCTTATAGGTAAAGTGCTTAATTATATCTTTTTATTTGAAATCTTAACTTCAATTTATGTATGAATGTTAGTTATAACATTATGTAAATTACCAGATATATTTTCTAATTACTCCCTCCGTCCCAGCATTTTTAGCCTACTTGCCATTTTCGTCCGTCCCACTTAAATCTGCCAACCCCAAAATGGCAAAGAAAATTTTACTCTCTTACCCCTCAATTTCTTTCATTTTACAACTTTTGCACTCAAAAAGTTAGTTTCAATTACAAAATTGCCACTCAAAAATATTAAAATAACACATCCAATCAAAGTCAACAGCTTTTTCTTAATATGTGTGCCGGTCAAAGTAGGCTAGAATTGGTGGGACGGAGGGAGTATTTTACAATATTTCCGTGATTTTTTTAAAAATTACCGATATTTCCACCGAAACCGATATATGCACCGATATTTCCGTAAATTTAAGGTACCGATACATGCACCGAAACCGATATTTTCATCCTTGGTTATTGGGAAAGTTCTCCATCACCACCTTAATTCCTCTTTCGAATTTTTCTCTATAAGAGATCAGTTGAATTGATGATTTTGTAGTTAAAAGAAAAGTATTGAGAATGTGATTCACGTAGTCATATTGTGTATATATATAGGTAGATGCATTATCTTAAGTTGGACATCTGTCGATATTGACAAACTATAACATAATCTCTCATCTTCAATTAAAGTGGTACTGGCGGCTCCCCTCCTTTCGGATTCGATCATCTATTATACTTGATGTTATATCTCATGTTTCATAATATTTAATACATTTCATACGTTATATATATAATAATATCATTGAATATGCGTGACGTATGATAATAACTTTGAAATAAAAAAATGTAACACCAAATATAATAGAACATCTCATAAGCTGTCGTTTGCATGAGATATCGATGTACATATATTATACTCCCTCCGTCCCTGCTATCTTTGCCTACTTTCAGTTTTTGGTTGTCCCAACTAACTTTGCCAGTCCAAAAATGGCAACAAGAAAATTACGACCTTACCCCTCAATTTCTTTCATTTTACTTACTTTACACTCAAAAATCACACATTAATTACAAAACTGCCACTAAAAAACATTAAAATAACACATCACATCAAAATCAACAGTTTTTTTTCTTAGGATTCGTGTCGGTCAAGGGTGGCAAAGATAAGGGGGACGGAGGTAGTATTATTATTTTTTCTTTATACCTAAACAAAGAAAAGATTGAATATGTGCATGCATGCTTTTCCAAAACCTCTTTTCATTTTGACAATGGAGTCACCCTTTTTATATTTTTTAAACATCACTAGCTACTACAGAAAGCAGCTTCGTCATTAATAATGTACCTATTAATATATAGTTTGGCTCTACATGTCAGTTATCAGTCATAAGAGCATCGTACTTTTTTTTTTTGTGTATAAATTTAATTTATTATATTATTAATGTTGCAGTGCTACAAGTTTGATGTATACTCATGCTTTTTAGTAAAATCAAAATCGGACCATCCCTATCACATACCCATAGAATCAAGTCTGTGTGCACATTGAAACCAACATATGAAGAAGGTTGTAATTAATTGATCAAAATGAGTGGAAAACTTTTATTTAACAAAATTGGCTAGCTAAATGTTAAGTTTTTCGAAGTACATAGGCTTTAAATTTGAGTGAAAAGGCATATATATATATAGTAAAGAAAAACAGTAGTAGTAATTAATTAATAATACTCCCTCCGTCCCAGCTAACTTTGCCTACTTTCCTTTTTTGTTTGTCCCAACTAACTTTGTCAGCCCAAAAATGGCAAAGAAAAATTTACTCCCTTACCCTTCCATTTCTTTCATTTTACAACTTTTGCACACAAAAAATACACATTAATTACAAAATTGTCACTCAAAAACATTAAAATAACACATCACATCAAAGTCAAAAGTTTTTTCTTAAACTCCGTGTGGTCAAACCGTGGCAAAGATAAGGGGGATGGAGGGTGTATATGGATTTGATTGAAGAAAAGAAATTTTGAGGAAGTGGAAGAAAAGGTGAACACGTTTGGTAGTTATAGTACAACAGTAGCTGCAGGAGGCTGGCCTGTATATAAATCATAATCATAATCATCATCATCATCAAGTATATTTAAAGAATCCAAATTGAAGCTCAAAAAGAGAAAAGGGTACGTGCATGAATATGGATGCAGAGGTATAAGTAGTGATGATATATCGATCCAGAGAAATGGAGTGTTTGGAGGCTATTAGTTCGTCGTCGAAGAAGAAGAAGAAGAGCCGATTCAGCGAGGAACAGATCCGATCTCTCGAAGTGATGTTCGAATCCGACACCAAATTGGAGGCGAAAAAGAAAGCAGAAGTTGCGACTGAGCTAGGGTTGCAGCCTCGCCAGGTGGCCATTTGGTTCCAGAACAAGAGAGCTCGCTGGAAATCCAAGCACTTGGAGTCTGAATTCAACACTTTGCTCAACAATTACAACAATCTCACCTCTCAGTATGAGTGTCTGAAGAAGCACAACCTCTCCTTGCTCGCTCAGGTACGTATTGAGCCTCCCTCCTTCCTATATGCATGCAGGCATTAATCTGTGATGATGAATTTGATATCATTTAGATTGAGGAGCTGCAGAAGGTCAAGTACAAGGGCAGTGGTAGTGATGAAGAATCGAGTGCAGATTATATTGTTCATGGTTATTCATGTAGTTGTAAGAATGCCACCACTGATGATGATTCCCATGATCATGATCAAGTTGTTAAGATTAATAATAACATTAGTGGGGTTTCATCAGATGATGATGCAGATCATAATGATGATGGAAGAAGAAAAGCAGAGTTTCTGCAGGGACTAATGGATGATGATGATGGCCGTGAGCTGCTGAAAATGGTGGAGCCTCATCATCACGTTTCTGTTGATCAAGATTGGGGAAATCTGAATGACATCACTTCTTCTCTCCCGTGGTGGGATTTCTGGTCTTAGTTAATTACTCATCTATATATATTAACCTCCAATCATTCTTGCTTATATTGTACCTAGCTAGCAACTTCAACTTTCTTCAAATATTTTCCCTTTTCTTTTTTGTACTATATAGTAATAGTATCATCTATATTGCTACTTCCTTTCATGTTGGTTTTTCATATATGGTGCTTCAGTGGGGATAAAATTAGAGTGATCGATGAAGTAAGAGCATGAAGAGTACATTATATATACATGTCATTCAGTTTCTCTCTCTCTCTCTCTCTCTGTGTGTGTTTTTTACTTCAATTGCTTCTCATATACACCCACAAATTAATCAATTTCATTTCCTCATATTCACTAACAGAGTACGTGTTTGACTACGCTTATTACAACCTTCTTAAAGGAGCTTAATTATAAGATATATGTCAATTGCTTATAAACATCTCCTCAAAAGTGTTGGGTTCAGTTTTAAATATAAGATCTTATTTTATAAGCTTATTTCTAAAATAAGAGTTTACTTTTCAAAACACCTTTAAATTTGATCATTGAAAATACACAAATGACAACTTATTTTAAATTTAAATTAAAAATCTTATGTACTCTAAAAACAGATTTAAGAACTTATAAGTTTTAAAAATAAGTTTAGCCAAACACCCGCTGGATCACATGTGGATTGTGAGGCAATATGCTCACTGAATTAGACTCTTTTCACAAAGATGATGAGCACGTTTTCACCACAACATTTCTTTCTGATGAATATATAGTATAGATTAATTGATAATGGAAATTTAATTTATTAAAGATTATGGTGGAAATATTTTTAGATGTACATAATTTGGAATGATCCCTATCAAAACTTCAAAATACTTAAATTTCAATTAAAAATTCAAAATAGCTAGTGCTTGAGAGAAATTGATAGCTTATTTTATGTCCATACTCATAAATACTACTTCCTCCGTTCCAATTGAACTTGCCTAGTTTGACCGGACACGGAGGTTAAGAAAAAATAGTTGACTATTGTTTTTTAAGATAATTGAGTGATATTTTTGTAAGAGATAACATCATTTTTAGTCCGCTAAGTTAGGCTTTTTCCATTTCCGATCCATCAAGTATCGCGAATCCAATTGCAGTACCATAATTTCATTTTTTTTCCGATTTGAGTCTTTTTTTTTCGTCGGAATCCGACGTGGCAGTCGGAGATGGCCTATGTAGCATGAAACCCTAGTCCCCAATTTTTTCCGGCCAAAGACCTAGCGACCTCAGCTGCCACATCAGAAAAAATATAATAAAAAATTCAAAAATATTTAAAAATAATTAAAAATCAAACAAAAAAAGGATTTGAATGTCACATCATCGGCCACCCCAATTTCTTCCTCTCCTCACCTCCGGTCGCCGGAGTCGCCGTCGATCACCGGAAAATGTTGAACCCCACTCTAATTGCTTTCAATGCTTTCATTCTTCATCACAATGTTTTCCCCATCTTCTTTTCCCAAGAATTTGACCAAAATTGCACAAATATTCTGCAATTTCAACCTTCAACCGTCGCCCTTTCGTCGGAAATCGGCCATAGCCACCACTTCAAGCTCAAAATTGGGATTTTCTTCGTTTCTCGACCAAAATGGTCAAACAATATATCAAAATGCTCCTCTCCTCAAGCCCAAACACAATATCATATCAATTTCGTATTTCTTGTTCAAATTAAAACTCAATTTAGTCAAAATCGTTTGAAAAAAAAGAAAGAAAAATAGATGGTTTTTCCTCTCAACCCAACTTTCTTTGTACAGTTGTGGTGGTTGCCGGTGACGTGCCGGTGCTAGGTTCATCGCCGGCATGGTGTTGGCAGGCTTCGGGAGGCGGGGTGGGGGGTGGGGAGGCTGTGTTGCTGGAAATCGCCGGCTGTGTTGCTGCTTCTTTTTTTTTTTTCGATTTATTATTATTGTTTGATTTTTTAGTTATTTTTAATTTCTTTTTTTTTTAATTTTTTAATTTTTTTTTGATGTGGCAGATGACGTGACTAGGTTTTTGGCAGGAAAAAATTGGGGATTAGGGTTTGGTGCCACATAGGCAATCTCCGACTGCCACGTCGGATTCCGATGAAAAAAGGACTCAAATCGGAAAAAAAATGAAGTTATGATACTACAATTGGATTTGCGATACTTGATGGATCGAAAATGGAAAAGACCTAATTTAGCGGACTAAAAATGATGTTATCTCTTTTTTAATAAGGGTGAAATATGGGGATATGAGTGTTTGACTTTTGTGACATTTTAAGATTGTTTTTTGTTTTTAAGTGACATTTTTGTAATAAGGATGAAATATGGGGATATTAATATTTGACTTTTGTTTCTATTTATGGGCTGACAAGTTCAATTACGACAAACTAAAATGACAAATAGGTAAATTGAGGACGGAGGGAGTATTTAATAAAGCTTTTTGAGAAAATCAAATTACTGAAGCCGTGCGTGTATACTAGACTCGAGTTGTTGGGCTTTAAGACATAAATAGTGTTCCGGATGAAGCCCATGTTTGGTTTAGTTCTAACTTCTAACTTCTAAGCTATGATGATGCCTTTTTTTTTATTTCTAAACAAAGCCCAATCTGTTATTTTAATTAGTAATGTGTGATGAATAATAGTATCATATGAATATAAATCTATACAGATTGAATTCATCACGGTTCGAATTTAAATCACCCTAATAGTCTATTTTTTATTATTTTCCTTTTCCCGCTCCCCAACTAATTATATATATATATCCATCCGTATATGTCTTTTGAGATTAAGGACCTTCATGTGATTTAGAAACTTAAAAATTAATTTGATGTTACATCTAGTGTCTTCTATTACATTTGGTGTTACAAACTTAAACTTATTCATCCGTATCCATATCTGTCTTCTATTACATTTGGTGTTACATCTCGTGTTACATAACATTTAACACACACAACATATTAATTAGTTATGTCATTGAATACGTGTGACATGTGATAATTGATTTGGAATAAGCGATGTAACATCAAGTGTAATAGACCATCTCACTCCTTTGATTCCTACATATTGAACTAGTTGCACGCAAATCTTTTATTATCTCCGAAAAAGCAAAGTTAGAAAAAAAAAGAGAGAGAGAGACACACATATCTAGCGTCTTAGCTTTTAAAATTTCGCACGCAATCACTAATTCTTTTTTGCTCCGTTTTATGTATAAAATGGCTTCTTTTCAGTTGCAAGTGATATTATATAGAAAAACCAAGATATATCATAACTTATAATCCCATACCATTAATCCTTTTTTTATTTTTTTTATTTGGGGTGGTGATATGAACATTTAAAAGAGATGAGATCATAGAAGGGATACGTAGCTAAGTGGAAATAATATTTATAGAAAAAAAGAAAAGAAGAAGAGGGTTAAGGTGACTGATGGATGCAACTATAGTAATATAATTGAATATATGAAATGGATATTTGTGGCTTTAATAAAAACACTATTTTAGTCAATGAGTAAGTGGCAAATATGGTTCCATTCCACAATCATTTTGGTGCCCAAACTGAAGAACCTAAAAAAGAGAGTGAGAAAAAGCCTAGCTAGGTTTACGCCATATATACGACCATGGAAGAGAACCTCAATTAATAATGAACATCATATATATTCTTCGTGTTTAAATCCACAGTTCCCAAATATTAATATCTAATTTAATTATTTTTGAACATAAATTGAAAGAAATAACTATATAAATGTTCCGAATCTTTGGAGGTAATTAATTATAAATCAGTGAGAAAGAGGTTTTTTCTCAAATTATAATGGCATCGAATCCAAACTTTTTAAATAATAATAATAACGAGTGGGTTTGGCAACAACTTGCTCACTTCAATTAAGTTTTTTTTTTTTTTTTAAAGAAAAGGATTTACGTAAATTTATTTACAATCATGCCATAAACTAATATTTCTATTTTTGGGCACAACACAGTTTGGTGAGAGCATGCGATAGATCATCCTAAAACACCATGCATGTTGTTCTCCAAAATCCTTTCAATATCATATTATATATATATATATATATATATATATATATGCATGTGTGTGTCAATGTGTGTATAACCCATGGTAACTTGAGAGAGTGCTCAAACCATGCATCAATAAATCATATATTTCATGGTCAATACCATTATTTATACATGATCAAGCATCACAACCACATCTGTAATTAGGGTTGTAAATGAACCGAACTCGAGTGGACAAGAGTTGTTCATGTTCGTTTATTTATTTTATGAGAGTGTTCGTGTTTGTTTATTTAATAATTAAACATGCATGTTCACGAACAATAACAAACGGTTCACAAACATATATGATCATTAACTTTTTATAATGATCCAAAAACTGAAAATGATTTTATAAAATCTAAACAAATGAATATTATAATACAACTAAATACAAATGAGTTATATCAGGAGACATTAAAACCAAAATAATCATAAATGAATATTAATTAAAGAAGTAAAAAGATATCTAACTAATAAATAATAAATGAATAATAAACTAATTAATATTAAATAAACAAAAAATGAATATATCTGGACACAGTTTCATGAACATAACCTAATAAATTTTCTTATTTGTTTATGTTTGTTAAACCTAACAGACGAATATAAACGAACATTAATCAAATTCGATCATGAGTAGTTTACCGAAAGCCCTATTCGTTTGCACCCCTAGCTAGCTATAATGTTTGTGTGTGTATAATATATATAATTGAGTTCATTTTATTTCACCAAAAAGTAATCAATTTTGGTTCTCTCCATTAGTCTTTTCTACGGAAATTGAAAAAAAAAAGTTTTTTTTTTTTTTATCAACACGTGTGGAGGGAAACAAATCATTTTTCACCTACAAGAATGAGTCTTGTCCACCTTTGACCCTCCAAATTAAATGATTTGTTAAAATTGAATTAAGAACAAACTAATCTTTATCTTGATATATATATATATATATAATGCTAGTATAAACCCCGTATATAATATACGAGATCTTTTATAATAAATATTATTAAGAAACTACTATAAAAGTGTATTACATTTTGACAATAATGAAATTTTTGTCAATAAAATATTCTTAAATATATTTGAGAAACTATATATTATATTCAAAATAATAAATAAAAGAATATTCAGTGTACGTCATCCACAAATGCAACATATACTTTAACAATAAAATAATTATCTCATCAAATTATAACTATGAGTTAGTCTCCTGTGCAATTGGTGCACATACAATTCGGGTCGGGTCCGGGTCGACCCGGATCCGTGCACTTTAATTAATTTTATTTTGTAATTTTATTTTTTCGTACCTTTATGTTATATGCATGTGACTTTTATGTTATATAAGTGTGACCTTTATGTATAAATGTAATGACCTTTAAATACTCTAACTTAGAAAAAAATGAAGAATTTAGCAAAATTTGTACATATTTACATTTATGTAATATTAGTTGCACATATATACATCTTTAAAATGCACTGAATTTTGAAAATTTCATTTTTTTTCAAAGTTATGGATTATAAAGGTCATAATATTTGTACATAAAGGTCACAAGAATTGTACATAAAGGTTACAACAATACAACATAAAGGTTTTAATCTGAAGCGAAAAAACCTAAAAATCTTCATTTTTTCCTAAGTTACTGAACATAAAGGTCATAACATTTATATATAAAGGTCACACTTATATAATATAAATGTCACATCCTTACAACATAAAGGTAACAGTCTGAAACGAAAAAAAAAAAGAAGGAAAATCCAGGTGCGCGAATCCGGGTTGGGTCGCCCCAGTTGCATCAATCCAGATCCGTGCACCTGGTGCACAGCAGCATTTGCCCATAACTATTATTCTTCTCAATATTTTATAATTCTTCCGCATATATAATGTTTTTTAGTACAATTTGTTTTCACATTTTCATATCATCTTAATGGTTTTATTTTAAATTACTAGTTTTTTTAAATATATTTTATTGAGTAAGTCTCTTGTGAATCAGGTGCATGGATTTTAGATCCATGCACCCGGGTCGGATCCGGGTCAGGGGGACCGCAACCTTCTTTTTTTTTTTTCGCTCATGATTTTTGAAAAAAATCACATACCAATAGTATATGTTAGACATACATTTACGTTATGTTAGACATACCTTTAAATTATGTTAAACATACCAGTTCTGCCCAGATTCCATGCCTTGTCTTTTTTTGGCTTGATTTTTGAATTTTGGCACATACCACTACGTTATGTTAGACATACCTTTACGTTGTGTTAGACATACCTTTATGTATACTTAAACATACCTTTGTATATGTTAGACATACTTTTACATACAGTTAAACATACCTTTATATATGTTAGACATACCTTTGTATATAGTTAGACCTACCTACACATGGTTGGTCTAACTATATACAAAGGTTGGTTTAATTATACACAAAGGTTGGTCTATTTGAGCGAATTTTGGATGAGCTTCAGCACAAGTCTTCAGCGCGTGGGAGGCGAGTTTTGGGCGCGTGAACGGGTCGGGTCAGGTGCATGGATCTTTTAAAAACCATCAATTATCTCCAATTTTCATATAATTATAATTATAATGTTTATATGGGAAAAGTCATTTTGGACCCTATAGTAATGAGTCTTATCACTATAGGCCCTCTAATATGAGTTGTTAACGGCCACGTGACTTGTACATAATGAGCCGTTAATCATTTAGCGGAAAATCGATTTAAAGGGCAAAAAATGTCTATTTAGAGTGCCAAAATCGGCCCACACCCTTTCCTACAAGGTCAAAAGTGAATTTTTCCTAATCTTTCCAAATTATAAATACTATAATACTTTAAAGATCTAAAAATGCATAGACTTTTAGGCCTATCGTTTGGAAATTAAATGTCGGTTTGAAAATCATTTCAACTTCAAATAGTAGTGTTGTGTGGTTCCAACGTCAGAAATTGATCTTAGGAAAATGGATTTGAATCAACCCTTGTTTTTAAATCGATTTATTAAGTTGGAGTAATTGATTGGAACTGGAAGCCAAGTGTAATGTTCATATTTAATTCAGTAATCCACGTACTTGTTTAATATATAGTACAAAATGATTGGTCGTTGAATGATATATATATATATATATATAATTAAGCACTGCAGATCCACCATATAATACATAATTTGATTAGATTATTAAAGAAAGAATCATATCTAAGAAAAAGGGCAACTGCCAATCTTTGGATATGCTCTTAATTTGTTTATTATATTTATTTTTCTTTGTGATGATGTCACTTGCGCATCTAAGTAATATTATAATATATTTGAGATTACTTTACACTGATTGTTTAAATTATTTAAATCCTTCATTAATATTCAGCCATTAACATTAGCTCACATGGATTATGCTCATAACTGTTTGCTTTGCATCTCACACAAATAAAGTGTTTCCATCTCTTTTCACTCCCATACTCCTGTATATTTAACCCCCACCCCAATTCTTTTTATTAATTTAATAAAGGGCCAATGATATATATACACATTAATGAGGATTATATCATAGGGTCGACGATTCATTCTGCAACTCTGCTACTTATTAGGGTGTATTTCAATATTGCCGACTTATATATAGATAAGAATCTTTTGAGCTAAAATTGAATAAAATCATATACAGATATGATGAGATAATACTCATTGATGTGAAGTGTTGGTCAACAAATTACAAGAAAGACAAATATATGTAGGTTATCATGAGTTTATATAAGATTAGGTTATGAGATCAACATGATTTCAACGTTAGAAGAGATACATTTGAGGATCAGATCCTAATGTTTGTTTGTTTGTATGTCTGATGGGTGGACGGCCAGGGGACTATACTTGGTTTATTGGCGTAATTGCAGCCGTAGATGTGATGGATGAGGACATATGAATGGGCTCCCACTCTGAAATTGAGGATCAGATCCTTTGATGGTTCTTCTCACTTGTCCGTTTCGCTCAACCCATTGCAAGTGGCGGGTCAATAAGGACGGGTCGGAGTGTTCATGTCGGGTCATTTGGGTCTACTTACACCATCCCCTCATTAATTATATATGCTTGTCTTGTGTGCATGTTTTTATACAATCAAGATCCTCTATTAGTTCTATATGACCGTGTTAAATCTGGTGTTTCAATATAGTATCACACGCCAAGTGTAAAAGATGACATCACTAATTTACATTTGTCATCCATGAAAAACAATTGAATAAACACTAACTTGGAATTAACAGAGGAGTATATAGATATCATGCACCATTAATTTACACTTGTCATCTATTAAAAACAGTGGAACATAAGATTAAACATCAACTTGGAATAGATGGTTCACTTCCATGGTGGAAAGAGCCATGCATATATAACTTAAACAATTTTTGGTGGAAAGAGCCATGCATATGCAACTTAATATTAACATTTTTTGTTTAAAATAAACTTGACAGGAGTGGAAGCTGCTAGAAGGGGATAAGATATATATTAAATAACATGCTTGTCCTGTGTTTGAGCCGAGGATATCACAATCTCCACCATAAGATGGATACCACTAGAGCTACAAGCTCGTGGTTATATAACTTAAACAGTTAGTTATAATTCGGAAGAGTAGCCCGCCGGTAGATTATTGAATTAAATTACTGCCCCTTGCATTGTGTCTATATAAAGGAGATGAATACTAATGCTTCAACACCTCAGAAGCCAAGCCATAGTGCCTCCTCTTCTTCTTCTTCTGCTCCTCAGCTTAATAACTAACATGATGATGATGATGATGATGATGATGAGAACGCAATCGCACGAAGCTGAAAGTGTGTGGCTCATGGCTCTCGCAGCAGCTTCCAAACCCCAATCTCTTACTTCTCCAAATACCCTGATATTCTTGGCATTCCTGATCTCCCTTCTTTCATGGCTGATCCTCAGCTGCCTGATCCAGTGGGCTCACCCAGGCGGCCCGGCCTGGGGACGCACTTCCACCGCCATTCCTGGCCCTTGGGGCCTTCCGCTTATTGGGAGCATCCATCTCATGGCCGGTTTAGCCCACCGCAACCTGGCTTCCATGGCAGAGGCCTTGGGAGCAAAACGCCTCATGGCTTTCAGCCTCGGACAAACACGTGCCCTCGTCACCTGCGATCCTGACGTGGCCAGAGACATTCTCAACAGCTCAGCATTCGTGGATCGTCCCCCCAAGGAATCAGCCTACGAGTTGATGTTCAGCCGCTCCATGGGATTCGCCCCCTACGGCCTCTACTGGAAAACCCTCCGGAGAATCTCCGCCGCCCACCTCTTCTGCCCCACCCAGATGAAGGCCTCCCAGCACCGCCGCCTGGAGATAGCCAACGAGGTGGTGGAGGCATTGGATTCGAACAAGCATGGTGGCATTCGGGTGAGGGATGTGCTGAAACAGGCTTCGCTTAACCACATGATGTGGTCGGTGTTTGGCAGGAGGTACGACCTCGATTCCGATGGTAACAAGGAGCTTAAAGAACTGGTGGACGAGGGGTACGGGCTGCTGGGCGAGGTCAACTGGTCCGATCACTTCTCCTTCTTGGCTGATCTCGACATCCAGAAGATCCGGTTCAGGTGCTCCCACCTGGTGCCCCGGGTGAAGCGGTTTTTCGGCAGGATCATTGTGGAGCACAAGGCCCGATCCGGAGATCAGATGGATGGTACTGACTTCTTGGATGTCTTGTTGTCTCTTCAAGAAACTGATTCCGACGTCATCTCCCTTCTCTGGGTATGTATTTAAAGATACGACTAATATAACATAACACGGCAAGGAGCATATATATGATCAATATTTAATTTTCTGGATATGTATATGCATGCAGGAAATGATATTCCGGGGCACAGACACGGTGGCAGTTCTGATAGAGTGGATACTGGCAAGATTGGCGCTGCACCCCGATGTTCGATCCAAGGTCCATGAGGAGCTGGATCGGGTAACGGGGCGGGTCAGGGTTATAAGGGAGTCGGATCTGAGGGAGCTGCCGTACTTGGCGGCGGTGGTGAAGGAGGTGCTGAGGCTGCACCCTCCTGGCCCGCTTCTCTCCTGGGCCCGAATGTCAACAACGGACTCACTCCTGGATGGTCACCACATCCCTGCTGGAACCACTGCCATGGTCAACATGTGGGCTATTGCCAGGGACCCACTTCTCTGGCCCCACCCTTTGGACTTCAACCCCGAGAGGTTCCTCGACTCCGATGACCACTGCTCCGTCCTGGGGTCCGATATGAGGCTGGCCCCCTTTGGGGCCGGGAGGAGGTCATGCCCGGGCAAAACCATGGGCATGACCACCGTCACCTATTGGGTGGCTCGGCTTCTACATCATTTTGAACTTGAGGCTCATCAAGGCGTCGAGTTGAATGAAGTTTTGAAACTCTCGTGTCAGATGCTTAATCCACTCATACTGAGGCTTCGCCGCCGTCGTGACAATTGATGTTTAATGTTCTTCATCATCTCATCATCAATGAAAATTATGGAAAATTGTGGAATGAGATAATTAATTAATTTGTTCATAAAGGTGAATGCCTGCCAATCTCAATATATACAGATACAACAATCACATTTATGTTTAAATATATAATTGTGGTTTTTTCAGAATAAATTTTGTTTCACTTAACTTTTCAAGAAGAAATGATAATGATGTTTTTTCTTTTTTTTCCCAGCTTATTAACTAAAACCTTTATTTAGTGTTATACTTGTCAATTATAAATTGGATGATTACTAAATGTAGTCATTTTAGATCATGTATGGAATATTATCTTAAACCTTTTATTATAAACAATTAACCTCTAATTATTTGGAAATTGAAGGAATATGATGATGTTCTGACATGAGAAAGACTTGCCACCTGTGCTATAAAAAACATATAAAATCTAGAAATAGAGACAGTATCCATGCCAGCACAACAATTATATAGTACTATTGCCCTTTCCTAGGTGTTCTACCACCTTTGTCTTTGCACATTGCAGATTACGACCTCACCTCCTCCCAACACTACTCATTTTACTCTAACCAGACAAAACACATCACATGATTTTTATTTGACATGCATAATTCCTTCACTTCATTTCACATCCATCTTACATTCATTTCATTACTCATACATGCATATTAGACCCACACGAGATCTTCTATTACATCTATAATGTGGATAAGGTATAGGGAGTTGACCGAAGGGTTGACCAGACAGTCATAACTTATGTGGCTGTCAGAGATGACTCGGCAGCCAGAAGTCGATGTGGCGGTCAAAGCTAATGAGGCAATCGAAGACGAAAGGCTGACGTGGCCCTGATAAAAAGAAATAGAAGGAGGGACTCCAAAGGGTACAAGAAGGCCAAGTGGGCCATAATATTTAGGACTTCTTGTACCGACAAGAATTACACCTTACCCTAAAAAGGAAATATATATAGTGAAAGCAAAAGGACAAGAATTACACCTTATCCTAAAAGAGGAAATATATATAGTGATAGGAAAGTCTTTGAGAGCAAGTTTTTACATTAAGCGTGCGATCAAGAGAGAGAGAGAGAGAGAGTTCTTGTTGGTGCAGCCGAGTCGAAAGGATCACCTACACCAATCTCCTATTCTAAAACAATCACCTCATGTCACATGTATTCGACAATTAACGTCATTATTTAACACATAACGTGTATTGAATGTTATGTTCTAGTAACATCAAATGCAACAAATGATCCAATCCGGGACCAGCAGCTGATGATGCCGCTATTGGCATATACATATCCCAAGAATCTCGCACACTGATATTATGTATAATTCAATTCCATATCAATTTGCAGTCTCGCATGGATTTGTGACAAGGAAAGGACACCACTGAATTTCAAACCAGATTACTCCAATTCAGTGTATAAATTTCATCATGGTCTAAAATAATCAATACATGTTTGCATTGTATAAATGGCTTATACGCAGCATGTATTAAAAACAATGACAAACAATATTGTTTATTACTACAACAACATACTAATTAAGACCATCAATTATTGAATCACCAACAAACTACCTCAACAGAGACAAAGGTTTGTGCTTGTGACTCTCATCAGCCCCATTAATCTATATAGTAAGAACGAAGAAGAAATGCTACTCCGAGAATCAATAAGGGCAGCACGTACAGCAAAAACTTGGAGGAATCGGTCGAGGCCCTGTTTGATGTGGAAGAAGTGTTTGAAGAAGGAAAGACTTCCTTTGGCAAAGTAGATTTATCAACATGCCCGATCAAAAGTTCGTCCCTCTGTTTTAATGCGTAGCTGCTGTGCCCAATATCTTCGAAATCCACTGTTGCATCCTTCACTACATAATCCAAGATGAATTGAAGCTCATTCAGATCAACAAATATATACGTGGTGGCACAAAAGCAAGCTGTGATTTTGCCCTTACCCGATGCATTTAATATGACTTCATCACCCCCAGGATGTTCTTCTAGAAATTGGGACACATCGTAGACCTATTATAAAGCTACAGAGCCATTAGAATTCTAAACAAAGAGTACAACAATCACATTTAAGTTTTTACTAACAAAAATATTGATTTCTGAGTTATAATATATTCAGAAGAGGAAAACAATATCATTATCATTTGGTTTGTGTTACTTTGTAGACACAATGAGGAGATAAGGGGGTCTATGAGCATAAAACTCTGTTCAATTCTTGGCTTCCTTAGATATATCGATCACTTTGTCCCAACTATGGATGTTGTAAGTTTCAAGATAAATGCTTATATTACACCAACTCTTCAAGTGATAGGATTTAGGAAATGTACATAAACGGAGTTGCTGCCACTAGAAGCTTATTTCAAAGTTGACGAAACCTCAATCCATCAGGAATTCAAGAAGCACAAAGAAACAGTCAAAATAGATTTTGCACCTTCAAGTGAATAATAGAAAGGAAATTTTGCTTCTCTTGTAGTTACTAAATGGCTGAGTGTCTTGCCTTTTTTTTCTTTTTTCCCCTCTGGTTAACATTACAAATTATCCGACTTATACGTCTAGCTGAATATTCATATCTACATAAAAACAAGTTTCCTGAAATATTTGCCAATTTGTAAAGCATATTCAGGCTAATTTGACCTTTTTGGCACTTAATATAAAAGAAGGCACCTAAGCAATACTCATATGCTCCATTACAAGGTGAGTTACTGCATGTTTTGCTGCCCCTATTTCATATTAAGCAAAATTTGATGAAATTCATGTGAACCCTTTCCCACAAAAAACTAATACAAGGACGAACCATATCAAGTCGAAATGAAGGCCTACATACAGGATATAGAAGAAGCAACTAATGCTTGTCAGCAACATTAACAATGAGATTCCAGTTAACCATTTGATTTGATGATTTATCTTACCTGCTCATCCTAATCAGATATGACAGTTATAATTTATTCAAAGCACCTCTTAAACTCTTAAAAACACCTCTCAAACTCCCTCATAGCCAAAGTAAGCATCTTGATTGGAAGGTGAAACGAGCAGAGAGCAAAAGGGACGAACAGGGCCCAATATTCGTGTACACAAGATTTACAATCCCCACGTGCACAAGAGAGAGCCTTATTGCTACACACACTCACAAACCACTAAGGGGGAGAGCCCATTATATACTAATTTTCAATCTTTCCTATGTGGGGCAAGCTATATTGAAGCTTCCAAAATCACTCCAAATGTATTCAACCTTCCAACTTTACTCCTCATTCACCCTTTAATCATTTTGGGCAAATAACATACCCTCTCCAACCTTTCTCAGAGCAGAACATGTTTGGAATCTTTGATTTCTCATGACCCACAATTAATTTTGCCCCAAAATGGGCCAAAAAGTTGCAAAATTTTCAACAATAAGCTCATTTTATTAATCAATCACAGCTCACTAAAAGCATGAACCACTGGAATTGATGATCTATATTCAATCGTTTTATGATCCCATAAACTGAAACCCCAAATTACCTCCAATCCATATTTCAATCTTGTTCACTTGGCAACCTAGCTAAGTCCTTCATCATGTCACTCACAAGATTCAGTTTTTTATTTTTTTTTCCCTACACACACACACACACACAAATATGTATATAATAAAACAATATGTCCTCAATTGCTTGAACTCAGCAACCACATCATCCCCGTTACAGATTCTTGAAAATCATCCAACAAAAAAGAAGAAGAAAAAGAAAACAGACCTTGGCATTGATGATAAGCCAGCAATCCCCTTTCTTGTTGTGCTTTGTCACCTCCTCAAAAGTGAACACTTTTTCAGCCATATTTTCCTGCAAAACAAAGAGATGAATTTTGATAGGGTGGTCTCTTCGTTCACCCAAAAAAGATGATCGATGAGTGAATAAATAGTAGCAGTTATTAAGCCCGTAATCGTGTATTAATTAATTAAGAGAGACACAGAAACATTTAAATTATGTAGTCAACTTTATCCCGTTTTTCATTCGTTGTTACTTTTTGACTTTTCATTCATCAAAGCTTTTACCCAATTCGTATTCTTCACTCGTCAATTCTGCCGCCTACCTATTCATTTCCAGCCCCCCCCCCCCCCCCCCCCCACCTTCTATTCATTTTTTGCTCCTTTTTTTAAATTAGAAAAAAAAAACATAAATTTCCATCAAAGATTAACAAACCTCGAAAATTTAATACTACCTCCGTCCCCATTAACTTTGTCTGGGTTGATCGGCACAAATTATAAGAAAAAACTGTTGACTTTGATGTGATGTGTTATTTTAATGTTTTTTAGTGGCAATTTTGTAATTAAAGTTTGCTTTTTGAGTGCAAAAGTTGTAAAATGAAAGAAATTGAGGGGTAAGGTCGTAATTTTTTTATTGCCATTTTTGGGCTGGCAAAGTTAGTTGGGACGTCCAAAAACGGAAAGTAGACAAAGATAAGAGGGACGGAGGGAGTATTATATAATTCAAAGTGAGGGTGTATTTGTCCTATTTTTATATTCTTTTATTTATAATAAAAAGAAGCTGCATATTTTAAAATGGAAGAATTCATTAATTAAAATTAGGTGTACGACTTATGTCAAGTCTAACCAGGGTCATTAATTTAGTCAAAGAGTGGATGCATTTAAATTCAAAATTCACTCCTAATAATATTTATCAAAACAATATTTTATTTTTATTTACTGGGCCACCTATTTTAAATTGGGCCTAGTTATGAGGGTCCATCAAGCAGTTACATTCTTCCATTATCCAAGATCCTAATATATTTATATGATGTTCAATTTGATTTGAATTCTACAAGCACGTCAATTTTGAATTTACTCTTTACTTCATGTAAAATTTGTTGTTATTAATTGACTGCGCAATTATTATTTGTCATCTAGTATTTGAAAATAGTTATAGTTTGCATATATGCTCAGCTTGATAATGACTTAATATTAGTAAAAGAAAACATTGAATAATAATAATAATACATTACTTAAATTAAAAGATTATATATAACGTACGTACATCAATCACATAAAAGAGGATTAAACACTGATAATTAAAGAATAATACACAACCCCTTATGGTTCAAGGGAGAAAAAAAAAAAAAACACAACAAATTAAAGATACATCATGATACATGGAGAGAGAGAGAGAATAATGTAAACATGCAATGGTCCACCATATTCATTAGTGATCATCCATGCAAGTAATATCATATGATCACATCTGCAGCAAGAGAAGATAAAATTAGCATTAGGTAGTTTCATTTCATTTGTCGTTACATCTTATATTCTAAATAAAAATGTACTAAAAACGATGAAATATAAGATGATAAATCAAGGTCGGGAAAAGAAGAAATTAGGTGTTGAAAAGGGCATTTTAACGGTTATGTTTCCTTATTGATTGAAACATGTTGAAAAGATTTGTTATCCAAACGAATTTAAGGAGGAGTGCTTCTTAAATTTCTTCATATTTCACCACTCTAAAATAACAATTCTTCATACATATATATATCTTGAAGAAACAAGCATGATAAGATTATATAGAGTAAGAGTGAATGAATGAAATTAGCGATTATACCTTGAGTTGTTGGAATGAGAAGTGAAGCATGATCGTTGATGATGATATCGGAGTCGATTTTGGCCCCAATGTCCGCAGGATGGATCTTTCTTCTCAACATTCTCCTCATCACCTACAATAATCAATTACCACATTCATATTCATTCATTAGTTATTACAAGTTAACAATGTCCAAAACTATATCTATATTTACTCACTTTGTTGAGTTTATGAATAGGGCCAAGTTGGTCCAACAAAAGTTGCTTCTTCTTCTTCTTATTCGTCTTCTTATTCATCTCATCCTTACATTTGGAGTAGTTGTTGTCTTTGATCTTTAATTCCCCTGCAGTGTCCTCATGGAACAAATCAGCAAGTGTAGTTCTTGCTTTCTTCTCCATCATCACATATTCGAACCCGAACTCTTCCCTCCTCCTTTCCTCCTCCTCTTCCTCTTCCTCTTCATAACCCGCAAAACCCAAATTAGGGTTCTCATCTTCTTCTTCTTCTTCGTAATCTTCCTCCTCCTCCTCCTCAGAATCATAGTCATTATAATGACCTCGTACATCCATAGCCAACTCCTCATCATCATCATCACACACATGATCATGATCATGATCATGACTAAATTGATCCTTCAACGAATCATAACCAAAAGTCCCTATGGTTAGAATTCCTCCTCTCCAACACTCAAGCACATTCCCTTTGTAATTTTCATCATCTAATTCCACATTTTTCCTCCCATTTTCCGCTGCTGCATCATTGTTACAACCTAGTTATATAATCATTCGATCGAAACAACGTACGTGCAAATTGATTAGTAAGAAGATGCATGCAATGGATCACATGTTAATTACGTACCTCTACTATTGAACCTGCGATGAACCCAATTGAAGATCTATACATGCACATATATACACACAAACAATAGTTACTACAAATCATGAGCAATTAAGATTCGAATATAGATCTGTGGTTAGTGAAGTTACTTGCCTTCATATTGTGCAGAGAGATATTGAAGAAGAAGAGTGAAGTGGCAGAGGAGATGGTGGAAGAATTAAGGCAAAATAGGAGCAGCACAAAACAAGTAATGCCACGTGTCAAACACAAGATGGCCCACTTAGTATAGCCTCTTTTCTTTTGGACCCTCTCCGTGGCTGCTCTATGTGGCTTCTTCGATGCAGCACCACCCCTCCTAAAATGACCGATATGCCCTCCCCCTCTCATTTCACTTTTTTTTTTTTTAACTATTTCTAATTAAGAAGATGCTACCATTTTCTTGATATGCTAATTGTGGTTTTTATTTAGTCTTTCATGTCTGGTCACTCAGAATGTTTAAGATTTTCATACGATTGAAAGTTAAACCTCTTTTTTTAACCCAAATAAAACAAAATTTATCTAAATGATCATTTCAGAAATTGGGATTATAGAGGTGGGGAGAGATTGAAGATGGGCCTGATTTTATTACAACACCTTAACTCTCCTTAAAGTTGCTCATTCATGATCTCAAAGATTAATTAGTAGTAAGATTTAAAAAAACAAAGGAAGATCAATTAGTGAGGGATAATGGAACATATATATGTATAGGTTTTGATGGGCCATTAATTGTGATGTGTTCAGAAAATAATGTTGAATTGCATGAGCATCTAGATAGGTTGCTTTGGATTCTTACATAAGCTAGGTAGCTAGTACCTAGTACCCTGATGAGAATGAGATGATATGTTGGGTCATGATAGGTGAGAAAGAAATTTTATATGTTTTTATATCTTTTCTATATATATATATATATTTACATGATGCAAATTTGACTTAATTTTTTGTTTTTCTGTCATTACCTAACTAAATATATAGCCTAATCACATTTGTTACACATCTATTCCGAATACAAGATGTAACATAGTTTTTTTTTTTCTCCATATCATAGCAAATAATTTATTTATATAAAAGTTAAAGGATTATTTGATTTGGTGGGTCAGTCAAGTGGAGACCCAAATCCCATTGCTTCAAGCTGTAGTGCAATTCCAAAGAAATCTCATTTTCACTAAAAGCAAAAAATGATGAACTTGTGGATCAAATTAAAATGAATCAAAGTTGAGACTTTGTGTGGAAAGTGGGTCTATGATTGCACATTTAATTATTTAGTCCAATCAGAAAAGAAAGATAAACAATGATTTATGAATGTGAAAAAAATGGACTACAATCATGAGCATATACAACCCATCTTCAGAAAAGCTAAAGAATTTAGCAACAACATATATGGAAGATGGAATCTTTGGTTAGGAGTAGACATGATCATGAAATAATCCTAAAAGGGATTAAGTAGAAGATTATGATGAAATAATCCTAAGTATTGAGGTTGACAGCTAATGAGATGCCTATATGCTAAAAAATACAAATGGGATGAGGGTAATGGAATGTGGATTTTCATGGGGCCTTACAATATAATGCTCTCATAAAGCAACATAACATATAATGTCATGTTCATATACATATATGAGTAATTAGTTGGCTTTGGATTCTTTACAAGGCCAATAGGTAGGTTATATGTGGTAATGGGTAGGTCATGCCCCATATCCTTCCCACACCCTCTTAACCCTACTTCTGCAACTAACCTTTTTCCAGTATACTTCTAACTTTTCATGATCTATACACAATATCTCATTGATTCATCACTATTCCAACTTTCATGTACACATAATAAGTCATGTATCCAACTTGAAAAGGTAGAATCTTGATCGATGAGGTAGGAAGAACACAATGGGAAGCTAGCAGATGGAAGAGTGAAGTGAAGTAGTGTCAAGAAGCATTGCTTGGATTGGATGGTCATTTTTATTATTTGGAAATGATTAGGAAGAAAACAGGAGATATGATTGATCTGGAGTGGGTCAATGTGCTGTAAAAAGTGTTGAAAGTGCATGAGATGAAGATAGAATTCTTCATGCCTAGCTCCTTTGTTTTCCATATCTAAATATGCAGCTTATGAGGTCCATATTTGCACTGTCTGATTGAGCAATTAATGCCACATAATAATGATCCATAGATCTGACTCCTCATGGTCAAAATGTTAGGTGAGGTCACAAGTGTGTCAGAATGGCTAAACATCTTATGCAAACTCAATAGTTTTCAAGGCCAGATGCAGGATATTATAATGAATGAACCATATGATCAGCTTTATGTTACTTTCGTTTTTGTCTTATACTTCTTGCATGATGCTAAATGTTAATTGTACTTGAATTCTAACATAATGCATCACACTATCAGCTGGCTTCAAGTTCGTTTAGTCATAAGAAATGGTTCGATCGAGGACATATTTACTAGCTACCACTATGTCAGAGCTTGAACAGATTGAGCTAGCTTGTTTAAGATGAAAAGTACATGTAAATGAAAATGAAAATGAATTCATGACATTGTTTTTCTTGCGTATATTAAGCTCCGAAAGGTCAATAGTCCCTCCGGTACGAGGATAAGTTCTTGTCAAGCAATTAGATACCTGCATTTGGGGAAGAAGAAGAATGTGTACACCAGTGCTGGCCATGATTTTTGGCCTCAGAACACACTACTATCTTAAAGTTTGTTCGACATAGAGAAAGTATTGAACATTTCATCGACATGGAAGTATTATTTGATCAACAAAACTCTGTCCGAGATGTGTAGTACGTACGATATTCTATCTACTACTCGATATATAATTAGTCAAAATAAGAAACAGGATGAGATGGATGTCCATGTCCTACTCCTACACCTGTGTTCCACAGAGAATCATATACATATTAATCCCATGCCCTCTTACTTTTCTTTTCCTATCATATGATCAGGTTTATTATGAGTTCACGAGCTCTATTCATGGTGGTTTAGTCTTTGGAGCGATCAGCATAGGCTTTCTGAGAGAGAGGTGGATTCCAGGATCGTTGTTTCGGAAAATAGTATTGTAGACGATGGAATTGTTTAGTCCCTGAACATTGCTATTAAAATATGATTGCATTGTGGTTCCACCAATAGTTTGCTCCTTGTTTCTGGATTTTCCTTCTCCATTGGAACTCTCTGGCTTGGTTCCTTTGTTCTTGTGCAGGCTTTGAGGGCTAAATCCCATGACGGATCCTTCATTTTCGCCTGCAAGTACGATTACACTGATCCCTAACTCCTCAGAATCGGATATCAGTTTCTTATGTTTCGATGTTGGCTCTACTTTACCATTGGAAGCAATACCATTGTTACGAGCTCCTCGCGTCTTCACTGGTTTGTCGACCAGCATTGGTTTTTGCTCGATCATTGGCTGATCTGAGTTTTGTTGAGTAGGTGGCGATGTTAAGGGGGATGAATGCCTGAGTTCAGGAGACTCTGCTGGGATGGTTTCAAATGGAGTGGTGGTCTTGTCATCGACCTTTCCAATAGTTAGTGCAGCTGCATTAGAAGCTTCTGGTGGAGCATATGGGGAAGTTGTCAAGACTTGTTTTTGGATAGGAGATGTCGGGGAGGATTTGGTTTCTGGAGGTGGGGCCTGGGGTCGAGCTGGTTGTGGAACCGGAGACCTAGCTGGAGTTCTTGGTGGAGATGGTCGAGGGGCAGGAGGTGGTGGTGGGGGGGTAGGCTCCTGAGTTTGAGTTGGCCTAGTAGGGAATGAGGTTCGGACGGCAGCTGGAGCCGGGGGACGAGGAGGTGGAAGCGCAGGGGCAGGGGAAGGAGCACGACTAGCAACAGAAGAAAAACGAAACCTATTTCTGTTGGGACACCATATTTCAGTTTGGCTAAAAGTCGAAATAAACCAAAGAAAAGTGCAATGAAATGAAAGAGAGAGAGGTGATTTATAATGTGATTTTTGCATGAGAAAGAGAAGGAGAAGGAGAAGAGGAGAAAACGGTAAGAAAAGCATCAGATTCAAGGGGAGATAAAAAATAGAAGCAATACAGTTGAGATTAAGAGAGGATAAAAAAACATTACCGACTTAAGCTTTTCTGCTTCTAAGCATCTCTTCTGCTTCATCCCATATCTACCATTCAAAATCCAAACCTTTAATCACGCAATCCAATCCGCCTCAATATCCATTTCTCTTACTATACGTACACTCACGAAACGCTGTCTCACTTTAAACATTCAGGTATAGGTTTCACCTAAGTTTATGCCGTTATTAAAATAGCAAAGTAATTATTCTTCTTTTATTTCTACTTACAAAGGTGCTGACAAGCACATTCTTAAATGTTTTAATCTCCTATACCAAAATTCCATGTCGAGAAATGCTTTTCTTCTCTGCATCGTGGATTCCCAATCTATATGTTTGTTCCGATGCAACTATAGTGATTTCATGCAAATCAAATGGTGAGTTTCTTCATTTTAAATGAAAATGATTACTACTCTTTCTGTTCCACTGATGCAGAGGTTAATATAACCAAGAATTCCGTGTTTTGTGGGAATTAGTGTTAATACAAGATTGTGCCATTACTAATTATGAATAGAACATTACAAGAAGATGGTTAGTAATCAAAGATTGTGGTTTAACTATAACTTGAGTGGAAATGCTTGAAGAAAAGAAGATTATGAATCAAGCTGGATGGAATTTATTCTAGAGTATCAACGGTTAAAATGCATTCATTTATCTTTAATGTTTTTTACACAAAGTTTATTCTTTCTAAAACCAAAAAACCCATTCACAGTCACGCTTTTCCCAACATAATAACAAAGAAAAGATTTAGGTACTAGCAAAAGAAAACTGGATGGATAGCTAGAAATTGCTGTGATTTACAATTAGTCATATGATACACGTGACATATAATAAGAAGAGGGGTATAAAGTGGCGTACATAGATTCAAGGCCATTTGGTGAACTCGAATACTTTGAAAACGATGTCGATTCCAGTAGGGATCTGCGAGACGAAGAGAAGCACGTTGACAGCATTCAACACAATGTGAAGGTTCCTGGCAGTTTCGTTTCCCTTCTGCATTGCTGGCACCAATGCAGCTGCTGCTGCCCACAGCACTGTTATGGCTGTTCCATATTGTCATCAAACATAAATGGTTAGCTCCTCATCCAAGATATAATCTTGATATTCAACCTAAACATTCACTGCAATATCCAACCTGTTTACTTCACTTCCATCTTATACTATATCCAAACAACTTAAATGGAGATATTTGAGCATAACCTTGTCCTAAGCTGGTTCATAGTTCATTATAGAAGCTATATGGTACAGTATAAAGATAGAAGAAAAAGGATGGCTTATACCTGCTCCACCAAATAGATGAGGTCCAGGGAATAGCTTTCCTGTCCTGATCCATGTGTTCAACCCTCCAAAAACGGATTCGAAAACTCCGAATCCGAGCAAGATAGAGCCTGCATTGAAGTGTTTATCTCTGTATGATCCTTTTAATAGCTCCTTTCTTTCCTGCATCAATTGCATTACTTCAATCTCAACAGACACTAAATCCAATCTTCACCTATTGCCAAACGGTTTAACCATAAGTTTCATTTGCGTCATACATACCTCAGAGAGTTTCTGAATCTGAGCATCTACCGGTGATGGAGTCGGTGGTTCAGAGGCCGGGGTGCCGGCAGCGACAGCGACAGGCTTAATTTGCTTCTTCAGCTCATTAATCTCGTCTTGAATTGTACGGACCCTCCGCCATTGCCACCCTAGGTATCCGGCGTACAAGGTGTAGACGAAGAGGCCACTCATGACCAAGGGATGAATCAATGCGAATGATCGCCCTTCGAGAATCCCAAATTCCCCTCCTACTGCAATTGCGTCCTGTTCATTCAATTCATAACACCAAATCACATGCTGAAATCACAAAAATCTAATTGCCAGAGAATGATAGAACAACATACCTGGGGGTGTAGAAATAAGGGCAATGTGAGGGCAGAGAGAGGGAGAGAAGCGGATTTGAGGTGGACGAGTGCTTGATTGAGGAGCTTCTCAGGATTATCCAGTGGATCTTTGCGAGATTTACAGTGAACGGAAAGCGGCTTGGGATGAGTTTGGGGCATTATTGGTGGAAGATTTGCAAGCTTTGGGAGGCTGAGTGTGGCCGCCATGCTTCCAGCTTTCTCTGAGTTTCTGGAAGCACGCAGCTGTTGCAGTATATGAGAGAGAGAGAGAGAGAGAGATAAGGAAAGTGAGGACAGATTTGCTTCTATACTTCACGGACTACTGTTGCTCTATACCCCACTCTTTTGAATGAAAAATAAATTCTTGTACGAGACCGTCTCGGATCATTCCGTGAGACGGGAACCCGATTCTTAATCAAAGTTAAAAGTCAATGTCGGTCAATGGTTGGTCAACGTCGGTCAACGACCGGTCATCTCAAAGTCTCGACTATTCTTCTGAGCCCCTCAATAAGGCATCTCTAGCAATGCAGTGGATTTATAAGAATTTAAAATTTATTTATTTCAACAATACTTTAGAAATTCACATTAAATTATTTCAACCATCAACTTTACATTAAATTCAACGTAATATTTATCTTCCATTTTTATGAAGAAAAAAAATTACATGAAAAATAATGCCGACTATTGAAAATAAATTTTCGTGTGAATATAATACAAAAATCGCATCATTTTTTATGTACTAAATATTTTGTTAGAGAGAAGGTGTGTAGAATAAGTTGACTTTAAATCCAAATTTAGGGACTCAGGTCTCTGACACCGTTAGGGTTACAAAACATGAATGATGCCAACGTCGTTTATTATTAGGAAAGAGAGAGAATGAAAGTGAAGGAGAAGTGGCCACGTGTCATATCTTACATTACATACATGTCCCACATCTTGTGGCACTCTTAGATTTGGATAGTTATGTCGTGTGCCCCCAAGATATTAATTAATTCTTCAATGGGCTTATTGCAATTCTAATGGGCTATCCAAATGGGCTTCTATTTGATTGGGGACTCCAATGGCCCAATGTTTTTAATAGATTTAAATTCATCCATTTCAGGGAGGATTTCCAAAATACTCATTTTCATAAGTCAAAGAACTTATCTACCCATTTTTTAAAAAATAACTTTTTTACCCAATTTTTACAGTGAAATTTTCATAATACCCTTAACTTTAGTTATATTTACATAAGAAAAGAATCCAGGAGACTCTACTCGTGTCCAGAAACTCTACTCGCGTCCAGGAAACTCGACTCGTGTCCAGAAACTCTACTCGCGTCCAGGAAACTTGACTCGTGTCTAGAAACTCTACCCGCGTCTACCTTTCAGATAAGGTGAACATGTCGTGAACACAAAATATAATATCGTGTTCATAATATGCAGAAAGGTTCAACATATCATGAACACAACATATAATATTGTGTTCACGATATGCTGATATCGTGTTCACAATATGCTGATATTGTGTTCACGATATGCTGATATCGTGTTCATGATATGTTGATATGCTGATATCGTGTTCACGATATGTTGATATCGTGTTCACAATATGTTGATATGATATCAGAGGTATTTCCACTTTATGTAAATATAAACTTAAGTTGAAGGCATTATTGATATTTCGTCCAAAAAATGGGTAAAAAGTACATTTTTTAAAAAATGGGTAGATAACTTCCTTGACATACAAAATGGGTAAACGGAGGTATTTCCACTACATTTTATATACATGACGTAATCAATAATTTGGTTGTCTTTTTCTACTTAATATGGCAAACGATTCAACATTAAGAATATTATATATGAGTTGGAAACGGCGAGTGTAATTTCCTCCTCACACTCACACGGCCTCCACACGTTTAAATAATAATATAATAATACTAACTATTATCATTGGCTTTACCCCATTATCTAAAACTTGGTCCCAATAATATTGATTTATTAGCATATATATATATCACACGTATTATATTCTCTTTTTCTTATTTAGTGACAGCATATCATTATTATGGTCCCACAAGATATAAGAATCAACCCAAACGCACCTAAACTTATTCACTATTAATAATTTGTTTCACCATTTTTCTTGTGCATGATCGTCTCATGAATTTAATTTTACACTCTCGATCCATATAATAAATATTGATTTGTAAAAATAAATTTGAGCTATAGATTCCGTAGCTTCTTTCATTATACTATGCCCAAAAGAGGGTGTTATATTTGAGAAGGTTGGAAAAAATTACACATTTGATGATATATATATATATATGCTGGAAAAGAGATCCTTTTCAAAGTTTCAGAAATCTTAGGGGCCACAGGGACATTATCATTAATTTGGTCCACATGTTTATTTAATTAGCTGTTAATCATCTTTTAGAAGAATATTTATTTGTTGATCATGGATTAAAGTGTGATTATATAATTATGATGGACCAGAGCTAACAGCTTAGTGCTGCCTTCATTCAATTATGTTACTAATTTATTTATTGTCCAGGGATAAAAAGGTGGATAGAGAATAGAGATCATCTAATCAACTTGTCTGAATTCTTAACAAAAGCACCTAATTTTTATTTGTAATTTGGTAAAATATTCATAGCTTAATTAGTGAATAAAGATATTGTACCTACCTGTCTTGGTTAATAATAAACAGAGATAAATAAATATAAAAATAATGCATGAGATGTCTCATATGGATATAATGTAATGTAATCTGTAAGATGTACAATAATATTGAGAATTCAAACTCATTTTTTATTATTACATAAAATTAGATTGCAGATGGTTTTATAAAAGTTTGAAGTAGTATACAACAACATTTTGGTGAATCATGCAATCCAATCTCCTCCATTTGGCTCGTCACAACGACTTTATCAACCAAAGATTATTAGCTAATGGTAAAATGACATAGTTTAAAGAAAACAAAACGTCTAATCCTTTTTATTAAATTTGAAATTGTATCGAGTTTGATCCAATCTTATTTTGAAGAGTATCGATCGATCGAATAAATTTCTTTAAAATTATTTTGTGCATTTTAACTCGTCCATTTATAAACACACACATTTGGCAAAGACTAAAAGCTATATATTTCAAAAAATAAAATAAAAAGGATAGTAGACATGTTTTTTTGTGAAGAATAATGCACACTATTAGACACGAAGTTCTATTTTTGTATGAACATTGATGCTATGGTGAAGAAAGCACCTCAAGAACAAAAGGAATGGAAAGTTTAACTTGTACAAGAAACAAAAGAGAGAATGTCTTTCCTTGATTGAATAGTGAAAAAAGTCCCCTTTACAATACATAATTTCTCCTATTTATACTATTTTTTACAGAGAGGGGTATTTCTGTTATTTCCCCCTGATATTTCCTTGTTGCTTAAGCTACCCAAATATACCTTTTCTCAAAGTACTTCTTGCATTGCCTCAGGTACTCCACTTCTCTTCTAAACTCTTCCATTTTCTGTTATGCAGGAAAATATTTTCTTTTGTCTTTTTGTGGCCACGTCAGCCAAGCCTTGTATCATGATTATCATCCTTGTCACGAATTATTATCCTCTACGCCGAGTGCACAGAAGTTGTACGTCTGCGACTTAAGGCATCTCTGCCACGTCTGCCACCGAGCTGAGCACTTGTAGCTTCTCAACTGATGTTCAAAATGACTTCGCCACTTCTGCAATTACTTTGATCACGTAGAGCTTTTCTCCTGCTGCTTCAACGTCTTCAGCACCTCTGCAGTCACGTCAGGGAGAACAAGAACAGTTCTGCCAGATCATAATTTTATGATTTTCATCTTACTAAAGGTAGAATATCCTAAATAATGACGTAAGATCCCGTTCGAATTCTCGTCCTTCCCACATCATACATAATGCAAAAGCCGCGTTAGCACTACTGGAAATGTCCATCACAATTCATTTTGAAAAAGAAAACCAAAAAAAAAAAGACTTGACTTTTAAATGTTGTAGTAGGGATGAAATTAAAGATTATAGGAACCAATTAATAAAGGGAGTTTGCGTAGGAGATATTATTAAAACCAACCACAACAACCCCTCATCGAACTCAAATGCCACTGCCGTGTACTCTAATGCAGTTCATTAACATTTAAAATTATTTATCTTTACTAAATATGTTTTTGGCCAATTCTTGGTTGGAAAGTATCTCGTTAGGAACTATGATGGATATAAATTGTTCATATTAAATTCAGCCGATTTTAAGGCAAATTCCTATGCACAAAATCTTTGATATACGACTCTTTTAAGACTCCAAAGAGATATATTTTGATAGTATCACATCAAGAAAGAGTGAGTCAACCAAGATTAATTAAATCCCTTATATCATGATTTGGTCCGAATTAGCCTCATCACAAAAACTTGTAATTTTCATGAGAGAGATCCTATTTACCTATTAACCCAACCCACTTCCATAAATTTATATGTGTTGTGAGAAATATGTGTTATGGGTGATCTGTCTCACATAAATACGGTCCAACAACAATATGTAGATATGAGCATGTGTTTTAAAATTACAAGTGTCTTAAAACATATTTAAACATACAATTTCTAATTAATTGTTAATTGTTTTTACGGTTGACAAGAAGTTGTTACTCTTAAAAATATATATATAGCCGAACCAAACCTGAAAAAGTAGTGTAACTTGGGCCTAGGCTAGGGTGATTGGGACCCACCTACCCAAATTCACTAGGAATCGAATTTCTGTTTTCTTTATTTTGTTTCCCAGATGATGCTTTCGTCTTTTTAATCATCTTCGACCACACCATAAACCCCTTTCTTCATAATCTCTCTGCAATTCAGAAATCTTGTTGTTTATGGTGATGGTTGTTGTAAATTTGTTGTGGATATGTTTGTCGATTGTCTTCTTGATGTTCCTGCTCCGGTTGTTTCTTCACCGGACCGCTCTCATCTACGGCGTCAGGAAATGGGTGGCGTGGGTGGAAGACCGAGTTCATGTCCACCAGCACTTCAAAGTCCCCGAGTCGAACGAGTCAACTCGCCAGGATAACCTCTTCTACCGCCGCGTCTCGCTCTACCTCTACTCCTTGCCGTCCTTGGAGGACTCCAATTTCACCAACCTCTTCTCCGGCAAGAAGCCCAACGACATCGTTTTGGCCCTCGACGACAACCAGGCCGTCCACGACGTCTTCCTCGGCGCTCGCGTTTCCTGGGTGAACCAGGTCGAGAGAGACGACCAGAGGCAGATTCTTTCCCGGAGCTTCGTCCTCAGGATCAAGAAGAAGGACAGACGCAGAATTCTCAAACCCTACCTCCAACACATCCACACCGTCTCCGACGACATCGAGCTTAGGGGGAGAGAGCTCAGGATTCATAACAATTGCAACGGCAAGTGGAAATCGGTTCCGTTCAATCACCCCGCGACTTTCGATTTGCTCGTCGTCGATCCGGATTTGAAAGCCAAAATCAAACACGATTTGGAAACGTTCCTCAAATCCAAACAGTACTACCACAAGCTAGGCCGCGTTTGGAAGCGCAGCTACCTCCTCTACGGCCCTTCCGGTACCGGGAAATCCAGTTTCATCGCCGCCGCCGCGAATCTGATCAACTACGACGTCTACAACCTCAATCTGTCGCAGGTCGCCGACGAAGCAGATCTCAATTCTCTCCTGCTGCAAACCATGTCCAAGTCTCTGATTGTCGTCGAGGATTTGGACCGTTATGTGTCGGAGAAATCGAGGGCGCGGATTACGTTGTCGGGGCTGCTCAATTTCATGGACGGGCTACTGAACTCACAGGATGAGACGATTATGATCTTCACGATGAACGGTAAAGACGGAATCGATTCAGCTCTGTTGAGGCCGGGAAGAATCGATATGCACATCTATTTTCCGATGTGTGATTTCAATTCGTTCAAAAATCTGGCCAACAATTATTTAGGGGTGAAGGAGCACAAATTATTTCCGCAAGTGGAGGAGATATTACAGAGCGGCGCCACGATGAGCCCGGCGGAGATCAGCGAGTTGATGCTAGTGAACCGGTCGTCGCCGAGCCGCGCGTTGAAATCAGTGATCTCTGCTCTACAATCAAACAGCAGAAGTGGCGGAGGAAAGCATCCAGCCGCAGCGGCTCGTGCGAGTGACAGCTGCGCGTCGTCTCCGGCGGCAGCGTCGATGACGGAGGAGGGAGGAGGCGGCAGCGACTGGAAGGAAACAATGCCGAAGGAGTTCCGGAAGTTGTATGGACTGTTACGGTTGAAGAGCTGCAAGAGACCTGGATCCTTCGATCACGATTCCGACATGCTTCAACGGTGACGTCAACACGTTATACTATACAATTTTCTGTTTTTCTTTTTCAAAATCTTTAATTGAAAAGTAATTTGTATTTAAGAATAGTGGGTTTTTGTTTTCTTCTTTCTTTTGTTTTAATTCTACAACTTGAGGGATCTTAATTTTGTTTGTTTCCAGTCCACAAAATGACACAATTTGATAGTATTACATTGGATGAATAACAAGAATCGATGTCTCTGGATGTGATATCGTAGAATTGTATGATGATTATGAAAAAAGGAAAGTGTAATAATAGAATAATAATAATAATAATTAGTTATTTTGTCCTTTTAGTTTACAATAGGAATTCAACATAAAAGGACACAAACCTTTGCTATTTGGTACATTATATAATTTATATATTTATAAGGATAACTTTATATTGTAGATTATATAATTTATTAGATATAAACACAAATTATAACTAATAGAAATATAATAAAATATCATACAATGTACGAAATATTAATGATAATCATCTTTGAGAAAAATATTGTAATTCTGAATGTTAGTGATGACCATTATATAATTTATATTTACTTGTTATATGTAATTTAATTTCATTGTGTTGTATGACTAGATTATTTACTTTAGTTTATTAATATGTATATGTGATGAATTTTATAATATAATTTTGGCATTTTTAATAAGATTTATAGTTCATAAATATTTTTTTATAACTGAAATCGATATGATTAATTTTTTTATGAACTTAAATAAACAAATATTTGATATTAAAGAAAATTAAAAAATAAAAATTAAGAATATTGTAAGAGAATATTCAAATTTGAGTTTAAAGGGTTGGAGATGGTGGCAAATTTGGTGGCAAAAACAAGATTTGAGTCCAAATTTGAGTTATAGGGTTGTAGATGGTCTAAATCATGCAATTTCCTTCATACAAGGGGACCGATGCAAGTTTTTTATAACACAAAAAGGTTTCACGCAATTACCCCAGACAAATTATGAAGAATAATAATAATGAGCCAAAAATATTAATAAAAATTAAATAATATTGCGGTGAACGTGGATCGAACACGTGACCTTCAGATCTTCAGTCTGACGCTCTCCCAACTGAGCTATCCCCGCAATTCAATTATTTATCCCAAATACTTACTGTTCAGTTCAATCTTGAAATGGGTAAGATTTCGCATGCTTTAATTATTACTTTTTCAGTAAACAAATAATGTAGCTTTTAATTTTTACAATCATCTTCTAGATTATGATGATGATGTTGGTTGGTGATTATGATAGCTTTTGTTATTTTAATTAATAAAAAGGATTAAAATTGAAAGAAATTCAGTTAGCTGCCGAAAATGAAATAAAACGACCAAGACTAAAAAAGGGGGAAAAAACAAACATGAATTAGCTTCAGGTCTGTAATATAATACTACCTCTGTCCCAGGTTATTTTGCCTACTTTGATCGGCACGGAACCTAAGAAAAAACTGTATGACTTTGATCTGATGTGTTATTTTAATATTTTTTAGTGGCAATTTTGTAATTAATGTATGTTTTTTGAGTGAAAAAGTTGTAAAATGAAAGAAATGGAGGGGTAAGAAAGTAAATTTTTCTTTGCCATTTTTGGGCTGGTAAAATAAGATGAGACAAACAAAAATGGAAAGTAGACAAAATAGAGTGAGACGGAGGGAGTACTAATGATTACGTGTTTTTCCTCATAATCTGCAACAGTTGTTGAGCTAATGCTCTCTCTAACCAATCACAGCCCTCCACGTATGAATCAGTTGTTGTGTTCTTGCCTCTCCTTTTCTGGGTAGTTCTTCAATCCTTCCTGTTGCTGTTGCTGTCAATGTAGTAGCCATTTTCCAGAAAATTTGTCTTTTTTAAGGGCATTCAGAGAGAGAGAGAGAGAGGAGAGAGATGGGTCTGCTCACAAACAAAGTGGAGAGGAGTGAGATCAAGCCTGGGGATCATATCTACACATACAGAGCAGTCTTTGCTTACTCTCATCATGGTCTCTCTCTCTCTCATATAATGATGATGATTATCTTGCACATGAAAGAAAGCTGAATTGTTTTCAATTTATTACTGAATTTTTAAGTAGAGTTTGTTTACTCAATTGTTCTTGATTGTACTTTATGCCCTTTACATTTATCATTTCAACTTTAATGTCTAGTTCTTATCTTGATTTGCCCCCACAATTATTTCATAATTTATCTACAATTTGGATAGGTTTTAAACTGTTAACATCAATTATGCTGAACTGGGATTCTGATTCTCCATTTACATTGGATCCAATCATGCCCTCTTCCCACTCATCAATGCTCAAAGTTGACTCTTTATCTTTGCAAGATTCCCAATTTCAGCTTCCCCTTTTGGTTTAATTTTGGAGGATAAACTATCACAAACTAGGATACCAATTTTTTTTCTTCTTATTTTTGGTATGTCTTGTTGGTGTAACTATCCCATATGTTTGATGATGGACATTATAAATGAAGAACAATACTACACTGGAATGCAATCTTGAATTTCAGTTGGATCTTTGATAGTGCCTTCGGTTTCTGAAAGCAACCTTGACAGCTGTTAGGTTTCCTACCGAGAAATCGTGTTTTACTAAAATGAAGTAGTCTAGATGGATAAACATTCATTTCTTGATGGAGTAATTTCATTCACTTGGGAATAGATTGGAGATCAGTAATTCCTAGCATGCCGTTTTCTTGTTTACACCTTAACTGCTTTTATGTTGTGTAGAGTCTAGGTACAGGTTATGCTGTTGGATAACAGCCAAAATATATATGATTTATCCATTCTCACTGTGAACTTGAGTTATTTCCTTGTTTGTAAGAATCTTGTGCTTACTTTACTCATGAACAGATTCAGAAAGGATACTAATTAGCTGGCTATTACCTGGCTAAGACAACTAGTTTTTGATTATGTAGGTATCTTTGTTGGGGGTAGTAAAGTAGTTCACTTCACTCGTGTTGAAGGCTCTTCGAGTTCCAACTCTGAAGTATACAGTGAAACTGCAGAATGTCCGACTTTTCCTGACTGTGGATTCAGGCAGCCAAGTAGCGGAGTCGTCCTTTCCTGTCTAGATTGCTTCCTTCGTAACGGTTCTCTTTATTGCTTTGAGTATGGAGTTAGCCCTTCTGTTTTCATTGCTAAAGTACGTGGAGGAACATGCACAACAGCTGCATCTGATCCAGCTGACACAGTCATTCATCGAGCCATGTATCTGCTTCAGAATGGTTTTGGGAACTATGATGTTTTTCAAAACAACTGCGAGGATTTCACCTTGTACTGCAAAACAGGACTTCTCACTCTCGACCGACTGGGTGTTGGAAGAAGCGGACAAGCTTCCTCTGTGATTGGTGCACCTTTGGCGGCTCTTCTTTCTTCCCCTTTGAAGCTGCTTCTGCCTAGTCCAGTGGGAGTTGCTACAGTGACAGCGGGTATGTACTGCATGAGCAGGTACGCGACTGATATTGGTGTTCGAACTGATATCATCAAGGTAAATGTGGAGGACCTGGCTGAGAATCAAGGTTGGGTGGATACCGAAGAAGTGGCTGCTGAAAATGCAATTTCAGACCAGCAACTTATTAGATGAAATATGACCTGCTTTGCATTTTCATCTGTCAATATGTGAATGTGATCACAGATGTTGCAATTTGCTAGCAATGGAGTTTTTCTTTGAAGTTTAGTCTTTTTGTTGGTTATGATTTGAAGGGCTTCCAAGAAACACACATAAACTCTATTGTCTAATATATAACATGGGGATTCTGGCTTTTTTCTCAATCTTTTTACACTCCCATCTCTGAACTAGTTGCTTTTTTTGCCAGTACATTTACAGCTTTTACTATTTTCTCTGTTCTTGCTGATATTTCTACCAACAATGCTGATAATGTGACTAACGGGGTGATTTCTACAAATGATACATTAGTGGGACTTGCATTCGACTCTTCATATTCTGATTCAATTGGTTGCTTATACAGTGATTCTAGAGCCATTTGTGCTTCTTTAACTGCATTGCACATTTCTTCAATTCTTAGATCTATCTTGGGTGATTTTGCCATTGTATTGGTAACCACCACCAGTTCTTTTAACACTGCTGAGGAACTAGAGCTCAGCTTTATGCAGAACTTGCTAAAATGCTTCTTCAGAAAATCGGGAGCCTGTGCATTTGGAAACTCAAAATCAAGATTCAATAGCCTAAGATATTTATTGCTTAAACGATGTGATTATTACCACCTTTGTGTCTGAGATGATGATTCCATGAAGAGCGTCGATGCAGTAAGCACAGCTTCTGAGTGAATCCCCGACCTGGAGATACTCTTGCCATGGATGTCCGAAATTGAAGACCCCGTGTGAAGGCTCCCATCTGGCAAAATTAGCCTGTAAGAAGAATAACACAAACTTTTTAAACCCTCATTGTCTTTGATACATTTCGTTCGAGTATGTGCTTGAAGAAGAAAACATACTAGGGATTCTTCACTCCCCCTGGAATTGAGTACGCACTTGTAGCCCATCAATATGTTTTTAGAAGCTTCATTCTCGTACGCATCATTTCTGAAGTATTCTGCTACGCATTCTGCAGTTTTTAGCAGAAAGTTAATGGAATGCTTTTTTCTTTTGGGAAAGTATAATGTGTTATACTAACCATCCAAAGAATCAGCAAGCTTTCCCATGTTATTCTTGATGAGATTGTGGAGCTCATTTCCTGCCCATACAGGGCAGAAAAGCATGCTTATGAGGATGCAGATGGAAGTCCCTATTCCGATAGTGGATAATCTGTGATGAGCCAGTTCGAGCAACTCTTCCACACGATACCCAGAAACAGAAATGAGGACAAAGGTGATGATAAAGAGAAGCGCCCCATGGTCGAATTGTGCTTTCACTCGTGGAAGGAATCGAGAGAAAGTTGCAAGAGCAGCTGCAAAGCATGAAAACGGATCAAGGTAAGATTAGTGTTTACTGAGATGGTCTTACAAATACGTACGTACCTAAGACGAAAACTGAGGCTTGAAGAATTATGGGCTCAGACTTTTGTCCAAACCGGTCAGCTATCCAATGAACACCAACACCAAGTGCTCCTGCTAAGAGAGTTGCAGTGGCCCTGTTGAGGGATTTACAGATGGTGGCACCTGCATTATTATATTAGCAGCTGTTAATATAAGGTAGGTTGGATGGATCAAACATGTGTGTAATTCCATTCCATACCAACAGTATATTCAAATGCAACAACAACGGTGAGAACAGCCCACATAGCATTCCCTCCAATTCCTTCATATAAAGGCCTCATGTAATAAAAGAGCAAGACGAGACAAAGAGCCGCCCCTACTTTACAGCAGTGGATCAACTTATAAGGATCGTTGGCTCCAATCCTCCAAGCCTGTGACAATCCCATGACAAACCCACAACGCTCCGATACAAAAATCCTCGACGTTCCATCAGGAAAGCTGATTCTCCACTCCAATCCTCCGCCTTGGTTCGCCATTGAAGTGGGAAGGAAGGAGATGTTGGTTCTTGATTTTATGAGCATTGATAGGTGTATATATATATAGTGGGAATATGTGGTATGTTTCCCAATCAAAGATAGTGTATTTGGCTAGGTTGCTGTAAATAGTTGGTAGTCAAGTAAAGTTATATGGCTATCTCAGCTTCCTACATTTCCCTAAAATAACTTGTGAGGTCATTCCATCTTTGGAGCATCGTACAGGAAAGAAACTGCATTTCCTTTTCTTCTCTTACAATCATCTCTTGGACAAAACTAAACATTTCCCTTTTTCTTTTTTAAAAAATGCATAAACTTTGGAAATGAGAAAATTAGATTTTATTAATTAATGCAAAAAACAATAAATGAGCTCAAACAGAGTACAAAGAAAGAAGTAAGCCTCACTTTAATTGGGCTTCATCAAATTCATCACCTCAAATATTGACCCACCCCGGCGGCAAATGGGCAGCTCGGCGGCGCCGTGGACCCATCTTCTACTGAGTTCAATCCAAGCCAATTCCCACCTCAAGCATCATTCCTACTTCCAGCTCGTACACACTTTTATACCCTCTCTTCAATTTCACTGCTAATTCATGCCCTCTTTTTAGTTATTTTATTGGGTCTTTTTCAGGCAACAATTTCGTCCAATTCCAGGCCCTCCAATCGCACCGTTGTTTTCAGGTTTGTTTGATTTCTGGGTATTTGCGATAATCGATGTAAAGTTGGAATCTTGCTTTGTTTTGTTTCCTTAATCTGTTGAGTTTAATCAGAGGTTTCCAAGATGATAGTGATAAGATTCTCATCAACACCGACACTCGTTCTCGCAAGGTCTTCGTTTTTCTTTTCTTCATTTATTTAGCACCATCAATTTCTGCAGATTTTATCTTTCCAAGTTCCATTTATTTTCTTGAAAATGCTAACCAACACATCACATGCGGTACTGTAAATGATACAATTTGAATCTTTGAAATGTAATCGAACTTTAAAATTTATGTTTGAACTTGTTTGATAATTAATCGAATCGAGCTTGAACGAGCTTTAGATTGGCCGAATTTGAGTTGAGCTCGAGTAGTTTGATATTTTTACATTTTTTTTATAGTAATATATCGAGCTTGAGTTGTAGTCGAATTTCAGGTTTTTTCAAACGCATAAATATGTTCAAGCTTGTTGGTATCGAATCGAGATGGAATAGTTTGTTTGAATTTTCAGTCATAATCACATATGACATACTCCATTGTGTTGTTTATTCTAACAAATAAAAACAATGAAATTTGGTAGAAGATCCAGACCAGTAAACTAGTCTAGTCACCACTGTTTAACTTAAATCTTTTTGCAGATTGATGATCTGAAGCACTGCTCTTTTGCTGAGGTATACTTACTTATAATACCACATGAATGCACTTGAAAACTTAACTCGACATCGGTTTGGTTAGCTAAATTAAGCACTGCTCTTTTGCATTCCACTCTGCACTCATACAGATATGTTGGTATTTCACTGAATCATGGGAGCAATTCCGCATTAGTGGCGTGATGGATGTGATAGACGGGACGAACCCCGATCCTCTCAAACTTGAGGTGGTTACATAACTCTGCATTGTGAAGAATATATATATAGAATGATCATAGCTGATAGATACTATTGAAGCATGATGATCATTGTAGTGTAATTGATATGTTAAAGTTGTAATGTTAGGTAAGAGAGAAATCTTGGTTTGGGTGTTCTGTTAGATCAAGATTGCAGTATATGGGCCCTGCTCCGGGGTTCCCTGCCATTGAAGAAGCTGCAACTGAGATGCCCTCTTTGGACCCTTCTACGGGGCCTGTTCCTTCATTTTGTCTCCTCCGTTTAGACCCTCGCCAGGTGAAGTGATTCCGATGATGAATTGGAAAACCAGAACCGTAAACTGATCTGGTCTGAACAACTCATGCATTGTTTGCAATTGCAGGTCGACTATCTGAATTTGAAGAAGAACGAAAGGCTAGTATTTAGCTCACAAGTGAGCACTGATGGGGAGAAGCTTTGGAGTAGAGAGAAAGTGAACCCTTGATTAGATTCCATTTTCATCTCCATCCAATACATGTTTGTTTGTCATGAGTTCAATAATTTGATCTGCTATTTCATATCTCCATGAAAAAACAAGGAAAGAAAAGGAAGCAGTTGATGATGCATATAGTTATATAGAATAATTGTTCAATATCTACATGTTTAGATTACTTTTGGGATGAAACATGTTTTTCTTTCAGATAGAGACAAGTCAAGAATTCCTTTTGATGAATTTTTTCTTATCTAATTTGCTATGCTAAGTGAATATGCGATTACTAGAGTAAGTGATTAACATTAACCAATTTAAATGTCTGAAAATTGGGCCCAATTCTAGCTTAAATCCACAAGTTTATACCAACATTTGATTGCTACTCTTGTTAACAAACTTAATCATTACAAAGATAAGAATAAACATGGACCCATCTACTATATTATTTTTAAATGTTTTTATATTACTATATAAAATATAAGAATTTTGTAGGTTACGATATTTCTGGTTGTCATGTCATTAAACCTCATCTAAGATTATTCAAGTGCATCTAAATTTAACACTTTTTTATATAATCTTTAAAAGTTCTCGTTTTAGTATATAAAGTTCACGGTTTTTGCATATTACAATATTTTCGAATGATTGGTTTTAAAATCTTATTGGAAAATGAGAGGAGTAAATTTGTTTTGATGATATAAGTTACAATACCTTCATTATTTAATCTTTTGTTTTCCTTCTTCATCTTCAATTAGGATTTATTTTATCAAAATGGTAGGTGAAATGGTAGGTGCATTTCAAAAAAATGTTGATTTTCATGTCGTCAAAGATGGTCGTCAAAAGTGAACAAATATATCCCTGCCTTTCATGATTTGATGGAGGCATGTGAACTGTTTTTGATTGGATTTTACGACGTGACTAAGAAATATTGTAACATGCAAAATTTACGTATTTTATACAATGAAGTGAAAACATTTGAAGTTCATATCGTAAAGTGTTAAATTGAAATGCATTTGAAAAGCCTCCGGCTAGATTTTATGACGTGACAACCGGAAATATTCTAACCTACAATTAAAATTCTTATACTTTATATAGCAAAATGAAAACATAAAAAAAAATGATATAGTAAAGTGCTAAATCAAATATACTTGAGATAAGACTTTGATTTTACCCAAAGAAAAATGACATTAACTTGTTTCAAACCCTCATTTTTTATCTACCGCTATTTCTAAACATTCTTTCTTGTCGAGTCATTAAATTTTAGTCTTTTAGTAATCAATAGAAATGATTTTTATCCAACTATATATATCCTTCTAACATTTATGGTGTAATATAGTGGTATGAATTACATCAATGTTAACACGAGATGTATTATAATGATCTAAACTGATATTAGATCAATTTCAAAACTTGCTAAATAAACATTCTTTTTTTATAATAGATTAATTATAATATCATCCCAGAACTTATTAGTAAGTTTCAATTATTTTAAGTTAACAAACATGTATTTTCTAGAAAACTTTACTATGGTCCACAAGTTAAGTTTTCATCCCTCCACTCCAAATATCTCCACAAATTACGTCTTTGAGCAATCTTCTCATCTTCTCTTTCTTTAGAGTTTTTTTTTTTAATTCATCTCTAACCTTTTCTTATCAAAACAGATTATCTTTTTAGGGTCATTCTATAGTACACCGGGTATATTAATACAACAGACTTTTCACTTATTTTCTGCAATCAGATCTGAGATTAGTAAGATCAAAGTCAACAATGTTTTTGAATCTAATGATTGGAAATGATAGAGAGTTTGATATATTAATACACCTGGTGTACTACAAATTCATCATCTTTTTATTCTTGAATAGATTTCCATTCAAAAATGATAACATAATATGTTGTAATTCCTTTAAATCTTTATAGAAAACTTTGAACCACATCTATTTTGAGATTGAGGGGTACATAATATGATGATGAGTAATGACGAAAGTCAAGTGGACACGTGTGAACATGCATAGGCTGAGTAAGCTGATAGCCCCACCATTGCCTCACACGTGTCATCATTCTTTTCACCAATATTAGTACTACTTCCAATGGGTAGAAAATGGCAAGAAATGGCACATAGAATAGAGTCATAGATTTCATTTTATTAACAAACAAACGAGTTTGAAAGAGTGTTGTGAGTTACTCGTTTAAAATTGTCCCACGGATCATATTACATGAGACGGGTCAATCCATTATTCATTTTCCAAAATTATCATATAGATTGATGAACATGAGTTTGAATCATGAGTAATAGATCCACTCACGAAAATTCTCGGACAAGTTTTTGTATATTAGTAAAAACAAAAGATGCTTCTCCTACTCATCCCTGATCTTGATTATTCATGCATCATCCAAAAGTAAATTCCAATGAAACCAATAGACGTTGATGATTAAATATTTAATTATCTCAAGGGATTTATTCATTTTAATTTTTGGTCTTACAAATGCAGATAAAGTAAAGAGCAGTAGGTCTTGCGTGAGACCGTCTCACAGATTTTTTTTCGTGAGACGGGTCAACCCACACTTAGTAATTCATATGAAAATTTATGAATATGAATTCACTTTATGGGTAATAAGGATCCGTCTCACGGAAACTATCCGTGAGACCGTCTCATATGAGTTTTTATGAAAGAGCAGTTAACGGGATAGAGTCAAGGGATGGGACCCACACCCACCTCCAAACTTAATAGAGTAATTCCACTATAACAAATGATGTTGGACCAATGCTTTCTTTTCTTGCAACACTTTGCTTTTCATGTGTCACTCTCACTATGACACTATCATTGTATTTATAGTTATCCCCAAATGTAACTAAAACATATAATTTCATCTTTAATTTTTCAATATTAAATCACCTTAACCACTATGTGGGGTTGTTTACATTAAAAAGAACATATAGTTGTTTATTATAACTATAAATTTCATGAAGTTGTCCCACATATTCAACTACTAGATATAATTTATGTATTAAAATTAAAAGAACCTTAAAGGCAAGAGTTATTGGAAGGGATAGTTGATATGGTATGGTACGGCACATAGAATCAAAAAACCCACTGCACTCAAATTATAACTGTAACACCCAAATCCCCTCTCTCTCCTCTCTCTCTCTCTCTAGATGAGGAATTTTCATGTTTTTTAGACATCAAACACATTAAGATTCATTCGGATCAAAACCCAGTTAATATATCTCTTTTCCTTATCCAATTCTCTCTCTCTCTCTACTTACTTTTCATGTATTCTGCAAGTTCTAGATGCTTCATGGAGGTGATGAACTTAACTGCTAGTTGATGAAGATTATGATTTCAGTTATAGGTGTGTTTATTTGTTGCATAATTTAGTCTTCATCAAGACTTGCTTTTTACTTTTTATAGAATATATATTATTACTATTAATTATTCTTCCTTTTAGTTGCGTGTTAATGGATATGCTCAAGCATTCCCCCTTTCTTTTCTTTTACCTTTTGGTATTCAATGACTCACTTTCTTGAATTGGGTAAATGTTGAGATTAGGGATTTGGAGTTAGTTTGAATGGTTCATTCTTTGATGGGTTTGCTTTGAACTTGTTGATTTGGTGTTGAAGCAGATGAATTACATGCTGTGTTGTTTAGCAAGCAAGAGATAATTGGTGCTTAATTATTGGGATTATTCCTTAATTTGTACGGATGGATGTAGAAATGTGGTTTAGAATGAGTGAGTAATGGCAGTAGCAGAAGCTAGGGCTGCTTGGCAGAGGACTGCCAATAGATTCTTGATTCAAGAAGATGCTAAACGATTGGCCTCCTCCTCTGTGCCTCCTTCGAAACACGATGATCCTACACCCACACCCACACCCAATCTCCAAGATATTCCTAATTCCAACTCTTTGCCTTTCACTCCAAATATGTCCCCCAGCTCAAGATGGTGGTTGCAGATGCAGCCTAATTATGAGCTTCAGAAAGGGTTATTAATGGAGGGATATGATTCCGGGCTTGATGACCAGTGTAGAAACCTCATGGATGATTCCCCTGATGCTCTGAAGCTTGGATTCCAAGAGGACTTCAAGGGACTAAGAGGTGAAGGTTTTGTTAGTGTTGAAGTTTCAAACAACTCCAATGATGTTTACTTTGATTCGGAGAGAAGTACTCGGTGGTGGCGAACTGCAGACTCGGAGGAGTTGGCTTTAATCGTTGCCCAAAGATCTCTCGACCTTATAGAGAATTGTGACCTTCCCATGCCTCAGAAGATTGGAAAGACTCACCATCACTTCAACTCCGCCCCGCCCAGCCTCACTTCCCCAAGTCAACAACTCCGGATCGACAAGCTGTTGAGGTAATTTATCATCGAGCAAGTCTTGTGTGAGACCGTCTCACGGATCTTTTTTCGTGAGACGGGTCAACTCATGACCCACACTTAGCAATTCATATGAAAAATTGTGGATATGGGCGTCTCACGAAAACTATCCGTGAAACCGTCTCATATGAGTTTTTGTGTTTATCATCTGGCTTGTTCATATAACAGTTAGTTTATATATGACAGATTCTTGTTATTACAAGGCATTTGGGAGATATGTATGTATGTATGTTGTTTATATATATGTCTATGTCTCTCTCACTCTGCATGATTCATAGCCCGATCGAGAAGAGGAAGGCATGTGATGAGGAAGGAAGTAAGGCTGAACTACTAGAAGCATTACGGCATTCTCAGACACGAGCTAGAGAGGCCGAGAAAGTAGCAAAAGAAGCATGTGCGGAGAAAGAAGACGTGCTCAAGCTCGTATTCAGACAAGCATCACTCATCTTTGCCTACAAGCACTGGCTCCAACTTCTGCAACTTGAGAACATGGTGTATTTCCAATTCAAAAACAACCAAACCCCTTCACCTACAAGAAGTAGAAAACGGGGCAAGAGAAGCCGTTGTGAGTACAATGTTGGCAAGTACGCGATTGTTTTCGCCTTAGGTTTGGGCCTCGTTGGTGCCGGATTATTTCTTGGATGGAGCATTGGGTGGATGATGCTACCAACTTGGTGAGATATAGATGATGTGCAGCTTTTGGATCTTCACAATTTTGTGTATCTGCTTTCATTCATCCAACTCTATTACATGTAAATCTTAGATTTGCCTTTTCTTTTTCTGGTAATGATCCAGCTTTGTCCTGTAAATATTCTTGTCATAATTTATGTAAATCATCGTTTTGTACAATGAATCAGTGAACATTAAGAGTATAATAGAATAGAATCAGTAAACTTTTAATTAATGGGGTTGAGTTTCACCCAACACTTCTTTCCGTAAAAACGTGCATGAGATGATTGATTTTACAGAGTATGAATTTATATATAAATTGTGAAATGTGAGTTATAGATCTTGACTTTTAAGATGATTTCATATAAAATTTGCTTTATTTTCTGATCGAATGAATTGAAAGTTTTTCTAATTGTATTGAAAGTTAGGAAGATGTCACTGCAATACTATTGATTACTTATAAAATTTGATTTCAATTATTCCTATAAAATTCTAAATAAAAAACGTTAGCATGGTCCATTGAACATATTCTTAGTGGACTTCAGGGCTTTCTTACAAGCCCATTTAATTGAAGATCCTCAGTAGGGCCCAAGCCCATTCCCTAATGCACTATGGTCAGAAAACTGAAATTGCTTGCTAGAGAGAGAGAGAGAGAGAGGGAGAGATCAGCAACTGAAAAGATGGCGGTGATGGAAAAGCTTACAATGTTTGTGGCCCAAGAGCCTATCTTCGCCACTTCTTACCTCATCGCCGGGATTGGTCAGTTTCTCTTCTTCTCCCAGCTTGATTTTGATTTCTTCTGCTCGTTGATTTGAATAACTACTCTGCAAATTAGATGTAGGAAACCCGGGAATTCGGATACCACAATTTGAAATTGGCATACTATAATTCGAGGAGAGGTGATCATGGTTGATTTCCAGTCCATGTTTTGGAAGCCCTAATTCTGATTCGAAATGAATGAAATAGGGAAAAGGGAGTATTTTTATTGCTAATTTACTACGTCCGTACCCTATGAAATTCCGGTTGTTGCATTTCGAAATGGAATCATTGGTTCTTTTAGTCCTCACTAATTTAGCAAAAAAAAAAAAAAAACTAGAACTTGAATATCTGGCAGTAGTTGGATAGTCATGTTGTATAGATGGCATGAAAATACACTTGATTTCAGTATTGGTCCTAAGTATTAGCATTGATCTAAGAGGTAAGTAATGAATCAATGCTTTTGCTGGATATGGTGTAGCTAGTTAGCCGTCTCAGTCGAGCCAGTGTTGTTTTGCTCGGATGGAAGTGAAGTATGTGCATACTAATGGCCAATATCTTTTGTTTATGTGAAGATGGCAATATATCCTTTTATTAGATATTTAATATTGGGACATTTGCAGGGCTCTTGCTTCCATCAGTAGTAAGGCCTATGCTGGATTCTCTTGAAACATCCAAGCCAGTCCCTCCACCTGCTTTAAATGATGTAGGTGATTTCATATATATATATATATAAAATAATTTTCTCCTCTTTTATCTGTTTTTTTTTTGTGAGTTCTCATAAATGTCTTCATTTTTGTATGTTAAGCTTCTTAAGCATTGTGACCCCAGATGGAGATATAATGAGTATACTCTATTGAGGTTTCAGTGTTTTGGTGTTTGTCTTTCCGTGCAATACCCATCCAAATTTTTGTCATGATAATCTACCGTATTGATGCTGATTTTTTGAGCCCAGATAATTTAGTCTATTCAAGTTGTGGGTTTTAAATTTACTGGTATTTCTTACACCTTACTATATAGTCACTAATCAAGTAAGAAAAGATACTGAGATTGAAATTCAAAAGTTCAATTTCATGATTTCAATTTTCAGGATCTTATTAGCATTGGGTTCATGCATAAATTGACACAGCTAGAGTCCTAGAAAGTAGCATTGTATGTAAAGTTTCAGTTGGTTAGGAGCATGCTTGTAGCTGTGTTTTATATCTATCTTAGTTCTTTGAAAACCTTGTTCATCTATGAGTTCATGAATGCACTTGAAAATTTGATTTGATATTGGTTTCGATACCTAAATTGAGCACTGCTCCTTTGCATTCTGCTCTGCACTGATACAGATATGTTGGTATTTCACTGAATCATGGGAGCAATTATGCATCAACACTGCAAACCTCTCATCCCTCCACCCATTCACCACCGCCTCATCCGCCGACCACCACCACCACCTCCTCTCCGAGGTAAAAACCAAATCTCAACTCCTCAAGTCCTACACAGTCACACCCCCCATCAAACCCTGGCCACAAAGGCTCACCCCCAAGCGCCTCTGCTCCATCATCAGTCAACAGCAGAATCTCGACCTTGCTCTCCAAATTTTCCACTATGCTGGAAATTACCATCCAAATTTCCACCATAATTACGAAACTTACCACTCCATTGTCCACAAGCTCTCCCGCCTGCGAGCTTTCGATCCCATACCCTCTCTTCTGAATGAATTATGCAATTCAAACATCAAATGTGACGAAAGTTTGTTTATGACGCTGATTCGAAACTATGGTATTGCCAGCAAACCCAAAGAGGCGATCAAGGTATTCCTTCAAATGAATGATTATGGAGTCGAAAGGTCAGTTCGATCGTTTAATACTTTACTGAATGCATTAGTTCAGAATAAGAAGTATGATTATGTATACATTATGTTCAAGAACTCTCGGAAAAGGTTCAACATTTTACCCAATGTATTTACTTGCAATATATTATTAAAAGCTTTGTGTAAGAAGAATGACGTAGAGGGTGCTGTTAAGGTGTTGGATGAAATGCCAGGGATGGGTATGGTTGCAAATGTGGTGAGTTACACAACGATCATGAGGGGGTATGTGGATCGAGGTGATATGTTGGGAGCAAAAAGAGTGTTCAATGAGCTATTGGACCGAGGTTGGTCGCCGGATGCAACCACATACACGGTTCTTATGGATGGGTTTTGCAAGCAGGGCCAATTTGTTGATGCAACAAAAGTCATGGATGAGATGGTGGAGAATGGTGTTTGGCCGAATGAGATTACATACAGTGTTATGACTGAAGCGTTGTGCAAGGAAAAGAAATCCAGGGAAGCTGTCAATATGATTAGTGATATGCTTGACAAGAAGTATGTACCTAGCTCCGCATTATGTTGTAGGGTGATTGATGCATTGTGCAGAGACGGGAAGGCTGACGAAGCTTGCAAGTTGTGGAAGATATTGTTGATCAAGAACTGCACTCCCGATAATGTGATATTGAGCACACTTATACATTGGCTGTGCAAGGAAGGGAAGATTTGGGAAGCAAGGAGGTTGTTTGATGAGTTTGAGAGGGGTTCCATTCCTAGCGTTCTGACATTTAATATGCTTATTGCTGGAATGTGTGAGAGGGGGGAGTTGTGCGAGGCTGGTCGGTTATGGGATGAAATGGTGGAGAGGGGCTGCCCTCCAAATTCCTTCACTTATAACCTTCTGATTAAAGGATTCTGCAAAAAAGGTTATGTGAAGGAAGGGATCAAAATCTTGGAGGAGATGTTGGATAAAGGGTGCCCCCCAAATGAATCCACATATTCTATCTTAATTGAAGGGCTTTGCAAGTTTGGATGTGAAGCAGATATCGTGAATGTGCTTAGTGTAGCTGGGTCAAGTATTAAATCGGATTCTTGGAGAATTTTAGTGAACAAATTTGTTACTGACCATGACAAGGTGGGTGTCACTTTGGAAAGAGTTTTGTCAGAAAATGCTGTTTAGAGTTGAAATGAATCCTTGTTTTATTATGCTTTGATCAATGATGAGAGAGGGGTGTATGTGGAAGATATGATAGCACCATAAGAGATTATATAATGATGCATGGAGATGGTTCTTCCTCCCACCACATGGTACTTTCAGCTTTGCTCATACTTCTTTGTATCTTTGACTACATTTATATTTCATAAATAAACAACTTTTACCACCTGAGAAAGAAAGGCATCTGCATGTTGAAACTTGAAATTGTTGACACGTATGTACCAATGATCGATCTTTTTCTTTACTTCTGCATATCTACATCATGTTATATACATTCACCTTTTTTCCTTGTACAGCAAAAGAAGCATGTGCGGAGAAAGAAGACGTGGTGAAGCTCATATTCAGAAAAGCATCACAGATCTTTGCCTACAAACAGTGGCTCCAACTTCTGCAACTTGAGAACATGTATTTCCAATTCAAGAACAACCAAACTCCTTTACCTTGGACGACTCCAAGAAGTAGGCAACTGAAGAAGACATCAAGAAGAAAACGGGGCAAGAGAAGCCGTTGTGAGTACAATGTTGGCATACGCGATTGTTTTTGCGTTAGGTTTGGGCCTCGGTGGTGCCGGATTATTTCTTGGATAGAGCATTGGGTGGATGCTACCAACTTGGTGAGATGATGTGCATGTTTTGGTCTTCACAATTTTGTGAATTTAGTTTCGTGTGTTTGTTTTGATTCATCCTACTCTTATCATGTGTATAACTAGTATGGAAAAAAGCTGTTTTTTTTCTTTTTCGAAACAATAGTAGATATTATTTAATTCCAAGGAGGAAAGTTGTTACAAAATGAAATTTCAGATTGAGAAGGTAGTCATATGGTAATGAATGCCTATATATAGGCTTCTTATATATAATTGCTTGTATTTCATCTGCTATATAATGAACGATCCTTTTCTCTCCTTTCAGAAATGAAATTCTGTGTTTTTGCATTTTGAAGTTCACTAGGGTTGAGTGTAGCAAAGTGCAAACACTTTTGTTTTTTGTGAAAAAGACGTTATATATATATATATATATATATATATATATATTATAGGCTTAGTAATTAGGGATGGCAACGGGGTGGGGTCGGGGAGCAATCCCCACCCCCGTCCCCGCCAACTCCGCGGGGAATTTTTCTTCCCCATCCCCGCCCCGCGGGGAAAATTTCCTTCCCGTCCCCGCCCCGCGGGGATCCCCGTTCCCCGCGGGGATTCCCCACTCACAAAATGTTTTTTTATTTAATTTTTTTAATGTATAAAAAAATAATATTTTAATATATAAAAATAATCCACAAATTACATATAACTAAAATGTCTACAAAATCACCAAAAAATTATTCAATTTGTATAAAAGATAGTATATTATTTAATTATACTATCTTAAAAGTACAATGATAAATTATATTATTACATTTTCATTAATTTTTTCAATACTTCAATGCATTTAGAAGAGGATGAGAAACGAGGGCTTTGTATTATTATTAATGTGTATATAAAAATATATTATTTATTTTATAATAATTTAATTAAAATATATTAAAATATATATATAAATTGCCGGGGCCCCGCGGGGAACGGGGCGGGGAGTATGATCCCCGTCCCCGCCCCGCCCCGCTAGTCGGGGAGAAAATTGCCCCCGTCCCCGTCCCCGCGGGGTATATTTCGGGGAATCCCCACCCCGTTCGGGACGGATCCCCGCGGGGAACGGGGATTCCCCACCCCACTGCCATCCCTATTAGTAATGATTTTCCACAACAACTATGAATAATATTGAATGCATTTGTCCCTTGTTCATGTTTCAAAAGTTCAATAGAAGTTTTTCGCAATTGGAACCGTGCAATTATTTAAATAAAATTAAGAAGAAGAATTTATTGCTCTACGTATATTTATTTTTTATTTTTTTCCATTAGATGACATCCATGTTCTTTTATTTTTTGTTTTTATAATTAGTGGACATCAGGGCTTTTGTAACAAGCCCATTTAATTGAACATCTTCAGTAGGGCCCAAGCCCATTTCCTAATGCACTATGGTCCAAGAAAACTGAACTTGCTTGCTAGGGAGAGAGAGAGAGAGAGAGATTGGGGGGAGAGAGAGAGAGAGAGTGAGCGACAAAGATCAGCAATTGAAAAGATGCCGGTGATGGAAAAGCTTAGAATGTTTGTGGCCCAAGAGCCTATCGTCGCCACTTCTTGCCTCATCGCCGGGATTGGTTAGTTTCTCTTCTTCTCTCTCTTGATTTTGATTGCTTCTGCTCGTAGATTCTAATAACTGCTCTTCAAATTAGATGTAGGAAACCAGGAATTCGGATACCACAATTTGAAATTGGCAAATATTATTTTCGAGGATAGCTAATAATTGTTGATTTCCTGTCCATGTTTTGGAAGCCCTAATTCTGATTAGAAAGGAATGAAATAAGGAAAAGGGGGAACTTTTATTGCTAAATTACTGGATCCGCATCCTATGAAGTTCCGGATGTTGCATTGCGAAATGGAATCATGGGTTCTTTTAATCCTCACTAATTTAGCAAAAAAAACTAGAACTTGAATATCTGGCAGTATTTGGATGGTGATGTTGTATAGAGGGCATGAAAACACGGTGGATGGTCTCATTCTTGGTCCTTAGTATTAGCATGAATCTAAGATGTAGGTAGTGAATCAATGCTTTTGCTGATTAAGGAGATAGGATGTAGCTAGTTAACCGTCCGAGTCGAGCCAATGTTGTTTTGCTTGGAGCCTCGAATGGAAGCGACATATGTGCATAGTGATGGCCAATATCTTTTGTGTATGTGAAGATGACAATGTATCCTTCTTAAGATATTTAGTATTGGGACATTTGCAGGGCTCTTCCTTCCAGCAGTAGTAAGGCCCATGCTGGATTCTCTTGAAACATCCAAGCCAGTACCTCCACCTGCTTTAAATGAAGTAAGTGATTTCATATCTGCACGAATTTCTCCCCGTTTATCTGCTTTCTTTGTAAGTTCTCATAAATGTCTTCTATTTCACCTGTGATGCTGGTAAACATTCATGTTTGTATGTTAAGCTACTTTATCATAGTGCCCCTTTTCAGATGGAGATATGATGAGTATAATCTTTTCGAGTTTCAGTGTTTTGGTGCTTATTTCTGTATAATACCCTACCAATTTTTTTTCACGATAATCTACCATATCGATGCTGATTTTTTGAACCCAGATGGTTAATTCAAGTTGTGGGTTTTAAAGTTACGGGGATGTCTTATACCTTACTATACAGTCACTAATCAAGAAAGAAAAGATAGTGAGACTCAAATTCAAAAGATCATTTTCATGATTTCAATTTTTAGGATCTTATTAGCATTGGCTTCGTTCACAAATTGACTCAGCTAGAGTGCTAGAAAGTAGCAGTGTATGTAAACTTTCAGTTGGTTAGGAGCATGCTGTCTTCTATATCTAAGTTCATTGAATACCCTTGTTCGTCTATACTAATAAATCAGTCTGGGTATTATGGTTTCTTTCAGGTAGTTGCTGGTGTGACTGGGAAGAAACAGGCTTGAAACGGGCTGGATGGCTCGCATTTTTCATCATTATGCTCAGAAATGACAATAAACTTTCGAAATATGTGATCTCTTCGGAAAACCAGTATGTACTTCTAACTGAACATGCAAGAAGGGATGTTTAGAGTAACCTTGATTTGCAGTCCATTTGAGTAAAGATGACATTGCATGTGCTTCTCTTTTCTTACTTGCAAGATTTTACATAGATACAGTTTGCAACTTTGGGTTTTTTGCCTTGTGATTATGTTAATATAAACTCCAACTATGTTTTGCTTCTGTTACAAATTCAATTGTAGAAGGTTGAGATATTATAATGTACAGAACTAGTAATAATTTGATAACACATTACTAATGAATAGTCACCTTCATCTAGTGATACATATACATGTTAAGCTAAATATCTTAATCGAACCATCCCTCTCAAGCACACCCATATTAGACGATCTGGATTCTCTATTACATAACACGTTTATTTATACGTCGCACTCCTTCAATACGCCTCTTTCTTCGACTTTCTACCACTTTTCCATGGTACCGCTTTCTTTAAGGTTTCACGCAATGTGGCCTGAAATCAAACCGACGAAAATGAGTACTGGAGTATTGATGGTAAAAGAATTACATATCAATATTTAGACAAATGAAATTGGCAAAAAAGAAGATGTATAAATGTGAAAAGGTGATATTTTCAGGGTCATAACTTTGATCAGCAAGATAGGCCCACAAATACTTTTTTCTGCATATTGACAAAACAACACATAAAAGCAGTGTAGCATGTGTTACCTACTCCTTGATTAATTTTGGAAAAAAAATGGGCATCTTTAGTTGAAAGTGTCATTAAAGTCATGAGTGGATCATGACCCTTTCTTTTCATTTTCCAATTGCCATAATCACCAAGGCTTCATATTAGCCACACAACCCTTCTTCTATAATAAGGATGACAATGAAACAAATTATTACATTTATGACACACCTAAGCCCACTTATTCATCTGTTCATAAACATCTAGTCATGAGAGCTGGCATCTTGTAATAATCTATCAAATTCTTTAAACCATTTGTTAAGCTAGCACAGTGTTGATCAACATAGTGCAAGAAAACATTAATGAATGAATAAATGAATGAAATGAAATTACCCAGAGATGAGTCGTCGCCGGTTTAGACAAGGCGGAAAAGCTTCCATTTCTCCTCATCTTCAGATTAACGGCGGTGTCGCAGTAGGGTGAAAACCCGAAAATGCCCCTATCGGCCACTTCCTTACCACCATTCTTGATCCTTAAACTCCTGCCAAAATACCAGCTTTTCTTCTTCTTCTTCTTCGTCTTCCCTGGACATATATCCACTGAGCTCGGAGGACTAGCGCAGCTGCCGTCGTTCGAGCTCAGTGCTAGCAACCGGAAAGAAGAGAACCTGGGGCGGGCCAGATTATAGGGGCCGTCAAGAACGGTGGTGGGGGAGGGCATTTTGGTGATTTTGCTTGCATGCTCCAATGCCCTGCATGGAGGAAGCTCCAAGCTTTTGGCGGGTTCGGGTCGGACGATGATGTCGGTGCAGGGTATGGGTTTTCCGGGCAGCTCCTCCCACTTGAAGGGCACTGAAGCCGGGGTTTGGAGCGGTGGCGTCGCCGTGCCCGACCGGTGGTCGGGCAGGGGTAAAAACGGAAAGCTGAGTGGCTCTCTTTCATCCTTCTCTTCTCCCATGACGACGGAGAGAATCATGTCACCTCTTGTTGGAGTTTCTCTCTCTAAAACAATATTCTTGATGCCTTTATATATATATGCCCTCATAGGTTATTGTTTTAACATTGATATATTAAATCTTGACACGTATAATTAACTGAAAATTTGTAACTATTCTTTAGAATAGTAAAGGAAAACGAGAATAACATGAATGAGAGAGATAATTAAAATAGAATTAGTATTGGTCAAAGGGCATATATATATATATAGTTATGGTTGGATCATACTATTTTGTAATTGCCTTCTTTTTTATTGAATTATTTGGTACTACTTATTGAAATACAACTTTGTTGCTTGCCGTTGACTTGACTCTACTTTCTGAATTTTGTTACAAAACGTGTACATATATATATCCACATATTATCATTGACAATATATTAATTACACATAAGTTCATGATTTGAATAATTGCACGGTTCCAATTGTGAAAAAAACTTATATTGAACTTTTGCAAACATGAACAAGGGACAAAATCAATCAATATTATTCATAGTTATTGTGGAATTAATTATTACAAAGCCTACATTAGATTGTGATATATATCCCATGCATATTATGATGATATATATATAATCTTGATACACATATGCAAAGTAAATATATATATCCAAAAAATTTGAGTTTGTCGCAATCTGCTGCTAAACTTAATTTGCATTGGATTATTATGGTACTACACACATATATATATATAATGTCACGTCTATTTCACGAATTGACTTCAAAGTAAAAGTGTTTGCACTTTCCTACACTCAACCCCTAGTGAACTTCAAAATGCAAAACCTAGAATTTCATTTAAGGATCATCCATTTTTCTGTTAAAAGAAGTACTTTAAAACTCTAGAGCTTTAAGTGGAAGGAAACGGATAATAAAGACTAGTTAGAAAGCTCGAACTCTAATCGTCACACAATCTATACCATAAAGGTGGGATACCATTTGAGTTAAGTTTAATGGTTTTAAAACTCTAGCACATTTGAGTATAGTAGATCATATATAAACAATTATATAGAAGAAGCCTATGTATAGACTTTAATTACCACCTGTTCAATCTGAATTTTCACTTTGTAGCAACTTTCATTTCATTTTAGGGAAAATATCAATTTTCTTCCGCTAAGTAAGGTTCTTTCCACTTTTCGTCCGCTAAGTATCGTGTTTCCAATTTTAGTCCTATTTTTGCTCAAGGTTGACGTGGCAGCCGGAATCTGCTGATGTGTCCCAAAACCCTAATCTCCAATTTTTTGAGTGACGTGGACGAGTCACGTGGCTACCACGTCATTAATAAAATTAATCAAAAATAAAAAAATGGTGGAGGAGAAGGCTTCTCTGCACAGTGCCACCGACTGGGGAAGGTGGGGGGTGGGGGGGGGCGTGGGTTTGGTGGAGGAGAATGCCTTTTTCCTTTTTTTTTTTTTAATTATTTTTTATTTTCAATTAGTTTTATTAGTGAAGAAGACCTTTTTTTTCTTCTTTCACTTTGATTTTTTTATTGTTTTATTTTTGATTAATTTTACTAATGACGTGGCAGCCACGTGGCTCGTCCACGTCACTCAAAAAATTGGGGATTAGGGTTTCGGGACACATCAGCAGATTCCGGCTGCCACATCAGCAGATTCCGGCTGCCACGTCAGCCTCCGGTGAAAATCGGACTAAAATTGGAAAAAAATTGAGTTACGACACTAAAATTGGAAACACCATACTTAACGAACGAAAAGTGGAAAGGGTCTTATTTAGCGGACGAAAATTGATATTTTCCCTTATATGGTTAGCAACAAGGATCATTAGCTAACTGATTATGATGCTGCTACTTCCTCTTTGGAATATATTGAAAATTATCTACTATTGTTTTGAAAAAGAAAAGGGGGAAAAGACAGTTTTTTTTCCATAGTAAACATGTGCACTATATTTATAAATATAATAAAAAGTAGCCGATCCTATATCTCAGCCAAACACATCATCTGATGAGTGATAAGTGGCTTAGAACAATTCTTGCTTTAATTCATATTTCACACCAATAAAATGGTACTTTTAGTTTTTTGATATATATATATATATACATATATATATATATATATTAGAAGTTACAATAGGAATATACCATTTGTGTTGGAAGTTGCTACTCAGCTGGAGCAACTTTTAATTTGTTATGAGCCCAAACGATGTATTCAATAAGTTATTGCCAATAACTACGTCCACTAAATAGAAACATTAAACTAAAAACCCTTACAAAATGAGCACCTAGGAAAAAGAGACCATATGCAGATAATGAATAACCATAAGAATGAATTACTATATATATGTATAGAACCCTTTTATAATTCCCTATAATTGGAGCACATAATTATATTGTTACATGTTATAAAATACTATGATAATATCATCAGCATACATGCATATAATATATATATATATATATATATGGGGAAAATGTTTTTTAGTCATATATATATTTATCTCATTAGATTTTTAGTTCTCTGACTTTCAACTTTTGATTTTTAGTCTCTATATTTATTGTTATTAGTTTTTTTAGTCCTTCTATTTTTTAACTTTTGGTTTTTAGTATTCTATGTCTATCTCATTAAATTTTTAGTCCTTTATATATTTAAAAAATATCATTTGATATAATTACAAAACTAGTCAAATATGATTTTAATGTCATTTTTTTAGTTTTGTATTATCCATTTTCGACAGAAAATGTATGTAATCTATGTTAGTATCAATATTATGTTAATTCTTTCTATGGAAAAATATCGATTTTAGTCACGTAACTTAGGTCTTGTCCCATTTTAGAGCACTAACTTTGCGTTTTCTAGTTTTGGTCCCTCAATTGTCTAAATTTTCCAATTTTAGTCCCTTTTTATCGGAACAACCAAAATTATTGACGTGGCCGTCAGAAAATCTGACGTGGCAGCCAAATTTCGACAACCACATCAGCATTTCGACCAAAGTGACTGAAATTGGAAAAAAAATCGATAGTTAAGGGAACAAAATTGGAAAACGCAAAGTTAGTGCATCAAAATTGGACAACACGTAAGTTACCGGTCTAAAATTGAGTATTTCCTTTTTTTTTATGATATTCACAAAATTCTAAATCACTTGTAAGAAGATGAAATATAGAATTTCCAATTATTAATAGTAATTTAACTTGTTAGATGAAGAAAAACTTTTATTTTTTGAAAAAAAAATTAAATTGTAACTAAAAGGAAAAAAAATGTAATATGCTATCACAGGCAAAAGGACTAAAAATTTGATACTTTTTAAACATGGAGACTAAAATTGAAAAGTTGAAAAATGAAGAAGTAAAAATCTAACAAAATAAACATAGAAGACTAAAAAATAAAATTTTAAAGATTGAGTATTAAAAGTTTAATATAAGGGTAAACATAGAGAACCAAAAATCAAAAGTTGGAAGTTAAAGAACTAAAAATTTATTGAATTAAACATAGACTAAAAACACTTTTTTCCCATATATTAGTAAAAATATAATATTAAAATAACGTTTGATTCCTCTATATATATATATATATATATATATATATATATTTGAAAAAGATCATAGAGAACTAAGAGAGGGGGTGGAGAAAACGTTCATCCATAATTAACTGCATTATATATGTGATATAATATATATTTAATATCAAACCTTTCTCCATCTCTTCTCATTGTAGGATATATATATATATATATATATATAAAGATTTAAATTGAAGATGTTAAACATAATCTTACTTTGGTAGGTTTTTAAGTGATACTTTCATCTTCAAAGACTAGAATTAACAATAAATATATCTTTTTGATCATGAGTAGTTGATAATTAACTTAGCATTTGAGTTTTATACCTATAAAACTCCCCCAAAACAATATAGGGTTCTGCTATTCTCCTCTCCATTTGTTCTTAGAAAGAGTATATATATATATATATATATATATATGTATATATATATATAATCTCTATGTGACATATATATAGTTATATATATATCAAATTGTAAATTTCTCTCAATTACAGTTTTATACATGTAGTAATATTCTACTTAAACTTTCTAGACACAAGTTCACGGGTGAATTTCAGGACAAAATAATCAAACTATACTGAAAACATGTACAAAAAATAACAAGAAAATCATATATAGCTATAAATTCAAATATTAATTAATATGAATCTTAATGAACTTCACCCAATGTAAGTTTAGTGTGGACGAAACTATATATATGTAGGTTAAAATACGTACAAATATGTTTTCCATAATTTATTGTTAAAACGAAGAGATGCAGGATCCATTTAAATAATTACAATCGATTAACAAAAACATATAGAGTATTAATTAATTCTATAAAGAATATTATCAAATTAGGTGTATAAATAATCTTAATTAAATAAATTGGTCTCCAAAATCCATGAAGGTATTATGATGATGATCATCGGCGAAGGCAGAGTTCCAACACCATACCTCCGATGCAGACTCGTTGTTCTCCATCAGCTCCGGCAGCTCTATCTCCGCCCAGAAGTCATCTCCTCCTCCGCCGCCCTTCTTTGCCACCATCTGAGCCGCCAGCGCCGCCGCCGCCTGTATATCTCTCGCGGTGCTGGTGGAGGGGCGGGGCAAGTGCTCGATCTCTTCAGGGAAGTTGAGCTGAGCTTTGTGGCCTTTCAAGCAGTACGCAGCGACGTCGTATGCTCTCGCCGCCATCTCCGGCGTCGGAAATGACCCCAGCCATATCCGGCTCTTCTTTTTCGGCTCCCGGATTTCCGACACCCACTTCCCCCACCGCCGCTTCCGCACGCCCCGGTACACGGGGTGGCGCGTGGCGCATCTCTGCAGGGACGGGTTTTCTCCGGCGGCGGCGCTGGCGTCGTTGCATGGTGGAGATTGCTCCATTGCAGAGCAATTGAGTGGAGAATGCAGCTTAAATATATTTATTTGCAGATATGCCCCTGCACTCTGGGTTTTTTGCAGAAAGATACTCCCATTCCCAAATGCTCTGTATAACTGTACCTATACGCCACTTATATACACACACACTGACACACATGATCTTGAAAAGCTGAAAAAATTGTCATAAAGTAAAAGCTAAGAAGACAAATGTTTTCTACCATGAGAAAATAACATTTTAAATGAATTGACGGGGTTAATTTCATTTTTGGTCCGTGACGTTGTTTGGCCTTAGTCTCATTATTTCCTGACTATCAATTTACTATCATAATTAAGAAATATGTTCAATTTCACTTACTTTACGTCGTAATCACATTACCAATTATAGAATTGAGCGGTGAATGGGTGGCACTCACCGAAATATGTTCAATTATAGGTAAAAAATAATCAGAAAGTAACATGATCAAAATTGGACAACACCTCCAGAACATTACAAAAAGGAAATTAACCTTAAATTAATATAGATCTCAATTGGGAAGATTTATTTGAAATGAATGAATTTTAAAATCTACACGGAAACTTGCATAAGATTCCCTCATGAATAATTTCCTTTTTACACATTAATCAAACAAGTTGTGATTTAACTTATCTCATATAAAATGATCTCTGAGATGATTTTACACGAGACTTACTTCAACAAATTTATTGATTTTTTTTTCTTTTTCAAATAAAAGATAATTAGACAATGTAAAAGGACAGAAATAGCCCTGAGAAAAGTGGATGGTCCTGCAAAAATAGGGGAGGGTTCACATGCGGTAACGCCTCCACGAGATCCAACTGACATTCTGTCCTCTTCTCTATTCTCTTTTCATCCTTATTTTATTTATTTATTTATTTTCATGATGGATATTAATTTGTCTCAACTTGGATTGGACCCCACAACCACTATATATATTTTTACTTCACTAAATTTCAAAAAACAAGTTTTCCAAGTTTTAAATATATATATATATAGTACTAATATTAAAGCAAATTAAATATGATTAGTACGTGTCAAATAGGTTAATTCTTTTTCTCAAGCATCCATCCTCATTTCTACACTAACCTTTTTAATTGAAAGTGAATGTTAGAAGAGGCACCTAAATAAATTAATACTCCCTCCGAGCCAGCTAACTTTGCCTACTTTCCTTTTTTGTTTGTCCCAGCTAACTTCGTCAGCCCAAAAATGACAAAGAAAAATTTACTCCCTTACCCTTCCATTTCTTTCATTTTACAACTTTTGCACTCAAAAAGCACACATTAATTACAAAATTGGCACTCAAAAATATTAAAATAACACATCACATCAAAGTCAACAGTTTTTTCTTAAACTCCGTGTGATCAAACCATGACAAAGATAAGAGAGACGGAGTGAGTACTCAATTGCACAATCGTGATTTTAATAAAACATTAAATTGGTTTCCTTTTGAGGGGACCGTGACTAAAAAGTTGATTGCCCTATCGCACCTTGCATTAACGACGTGGAGGACCATTCTCAAATCATACTTCTTTAACCCTCCTAAGTAACATTACTTATATAATTTGTGGAATCCCATTATTTTAACCAATTTCTATTTCGGTTTTGTCTGTTTTAAATACTTTAATCTATCAAAAAGTCGATCACTGATAGACATATTAAGGTTATCCACTGTGAACGTTTTAATGTTTTTCAACCACGAACACCATGATATAGAAACAAACCGGGTTTATAGTAATTAAGTTTGATGATGTAAAAATAACAACGAATAAAAAGAAGGCAAGTCCACGTAGAATTTGATAAGTGTTATATTCAATCACGTGGAAGTGTTGATGTAGAGAGCCCAAGTTTGATGACTCATTAAACTCTTTGGACATTTACTATAATACATCCGCCGCAATGCACCCAATTTGTCTATACACTTTGAGTGGATAGGATCTAACCATTCATTCCTCCTCATTAATTTTTATCATATATATATATATAAGTATACATTTTCTCATAATTAAATTTATGTGTTACAATAAATTTGTGTATTTCTACCATATTGTACATCTCTCACTAGTATAACACTGATGAAAATACAAGTACAAGTAATCTTTATGCCAAAGTGATTATGAAAATATTTTTACAAAAAATCAACCTTAGTAAATTCAAGAAAAAATAATTACAGTGGACTTAGACATTTTATAGTGGGAAGTGTCGGTGAATTTGCCTACATGCACAGAATGGCACGTGTTTATATATTAAAACTTTTGAACACTACAAAATCAATGGGGCCTATACAATTCATATTTGGGCCCATTCTTTTTTCTTGGATTGAGACATCTATGTTCATATTTGGGCCAAGTCATTTTTCTTGGATTGAGACATCACTGTACTAGATCCCACACCATTCATTTTGAAGATTATGTTCAATACCATGTCATATCAATTTGATGGTGCAATAGTAGATGGGTGAATATAAAGTGTTGTGGGAGTCCTCATTTAATATCATTTTGGGTTATTGATTGGATATGAAATAGTACTAATAACATAAAGAAAATTCATGTTTGTCCAAATTTTGCTTTTTTTTTTTTGGTATTTATATATACAATTTGAGGGGAAATTAGTGAATGTAATAACCTCAAATTTTTAGGGCATTGACATAATCAATTTTAGTTAGAAATTTATTAAATAAAAGATATGACACTTTTTGTATATGTTTAGAATTGAATTGTAAGCAGGCCGGGCCCATTCATGATTCAATAGCTTAAATTCTGAAACCATAGCTGAATGGAGCTCATGAATGTACTAGAATGATCCATAAACGAGAAGATTGGGCTCTAATAACTGTAAATGGGCTGGGCTTCTATAAGTCCAATTTATCTTCATCACTTCCAGAGCCCACCAGAAGAAGCCCACCTTCTCTAATTCTGATTCGAAATGAAATGAAATAGGGAAATGGAATATTGACCCCGGCGGCAAATGGGCAGCTCGGCGGCAGCGGCGGCGGCGGCGCCGACCCGTCTTCTAGTCAGTTCAATCGAAGCCAATTCCCACCTCAAGCATCATTCCTACTTCCAGCTCGTACACACTTTTATACCCTTTCTTCAATTCAATGCAAATTTATTCCCTCTGTTTAGTAACTTCCTTTCTTGGGTTTTTTATTCAGGCAACAATTTCGTCCAATTCAGCTGTTTTCAGGTTTGTCTGATTTCTGGGTATTTCCGATAATTGATGTAAAGTTGGAATCTTGTTATGTTTTGTTTCCTTAATTTGTTGAATTTGATGTTTGTGTTCTAATCAGAGGTTTCCAAGATGATGGTGATAAGATTCTTATCAACTCCCACACTCGTTCTCGCAAGGTCTTCTTTTTCTTTTTCTTGATTTTATTTAGCATCAACCACATGAATTCACTTGAAAGCTTGATTCGATATTGGTTTCAATACCTAAATTGAGCACTACTCTTTTGCATTCTGCTCTGCACTGATACAGATATGTTGCTATTTCACTGAATCATAGGAGCAATTCCACATCACCACTGCAAACCTCTCATCCCTCCACCCATTCACCACCGTCTCCTCCGCCGACCACCACCACCACCTCCTCTCCGAGGTAAAAACCAAATCTCAACTCCTCAAGTCCTACACAATCACACCCCCCATCAAACCCTGGCCACAAAGGCTCACCCCCAAGCGCCTCTGCTCCATCATCAGTCAACAGCAGAATCTCGACCTTGCTCTCCAAATTTTCCACTATGCTGGAAATTACCATCCAAATTTCCACCATAATTACGAAACTTACCACTCCATTGTCCACAAGCTCTCCCGCCTACGAGCTTTCGATCCCATACCCTCTGTTCTGAATGAATTACGCAATTCAAACATCAAATGTGACGAAAGTTTGTTTATGACGCTGATTCGAAACTATGGTATTGCCAGCAAACCCAAAGAGGCGATCAAGGTATTCCTTCAAATGAATGATTATGGAGTCGAAAGGTCAGTTCGATCGTTTAATACTTTACTGAATGCATTAGTTCAGAATAAGAAGTATGATTATGTATACATTATGTTCAAGAACTCTCGGAAAAGGTTCAACATTTTACCCAATGCATTTACTTGCAATATATTATTAAAAGCTTTGTGTAAGAAGAATGACGTGGAGGGTGCTGTTAAGGTGTTGGATGAAATGCCAGGGATGGGTATGGTTGCAAATGTGGTGAGTTACACAACGATCATGAGGGGGTATGTGGATCGAGGTGATATGTTGGGAGCAAAAAGAGTGTTCAATGAGCTATTGGACCGAGGTTGGTTGCCGGATGCAACCACATACACGGTTCTGATGGATGGGTTTTGCAAGCAGGGCCAATTTGTTGATGCAACAAAAGTCATGGATGAGATGGTGGAGAATGGTGTTTGGCCGAATGAGATTACATACAGTGTTATGACTGAGGCATTGTGCAAGGAAAAGAAATCCGAGGAAGCTGTCAATATGATTAGTGATATGCTTGACAAGAAGTATGTACCTAGCTCCGCATTATGTTGTAGGGTGATTGATGCATTGTGCAGAGACGGGAAGGCTGACGAAGCTTGCAAGTTGTGGAAGATATTGTTGATCAAGAACTGCACTCCCGATAATGTGATATTGAGCACACTTATACATTGGCTGTGCAAGGAAAGGAAGATTTGGGAAGCAAGGAGGTTGTTTGATGGGTTAGAGAGGGGTTCCATTCCTAGCGTTCTGACGTTTAATATGCTTATTGCTGGAATGTGCGAGAGAGGGGAGTTGTGCGAGGCTGGTCGGTTATGGGACGAAATGGTGGAGAGGGGCTGCCTTCCAAATTCCTTCACTTATAACCTTCTGGTTAAAGGTTTCTGCAAAAAAGGTTATGTGAAGGAAGGGATCAAAATCTTGGAGGAGATGTTGGATAAAGGGTGCCCCCCAAATGAATCCACATATTCTATCTTAATCGAAGGACTCTGCAAGTTTGGATGTGAAGCAGATATCGTAAATGTGCTTAGTGTAGCTGCGTCTAGTACTAAATCGGATTCTTGGAGAATTTTAGTGAACAAATTTGTTACTGACCATGACGAGGTGGGTGTGAGTTTGGAAAGAGTTTTGTCGGAAAATGGTGTTTCGAGTTGAAATGAATCCTTGTTTGGTTATGGTTTCTGAGATGAGGTAACAGGAGTCTTTTATTTGCCTGGATGGCTATTCATTCTTATGCTTCATCTATATTATTACATTTGGTTTAGAATGTTGATCTTGTACCCAATATACTAATCCAAATCAATTTGCCAGAATGGGATCTATCTATGATTCTTGGAACTTATTCTGTACAGATAAATGAGTTCCAAACTTCTAATGTATTTAGCAAATTAATAAGATTTTGGATGCAAGTCAATAATAAACAAATGAAACTCAAACTATTCATCGCTATACATTACATTTCAATTTTTGAATACATGAAAAATTCAACAACCAAGTTTTAATTGTGGGTAAATTATTTTTCATGGTGGGTGAGACCCTCCATTATTGCTATTCCAATTTACAACCATTTTATATTGATAAGAAAGGAGGATAAAACAAAGGTTTGCAATCTGAAGATCTTAAAAGTTGTAAAACAAATTGCATAATCATAAAATTTGTAAAATTACATTTATTACATCATTTTCTAATCTAAATAATAATAATAATAATGGAAAGAAATGCTAATAAATCCAAACCGCCTTTTAAGAGCAGAGCAGCACACTATCAGATCCGCCATTATTATTACCTCCAAACCTCACTCTTGCTTCTCCATTCTCTCTCTAAAATGGAGGGGAAGCGAGCCTCCTTCCTCCTTTCCATCTTCGCCACCATCGTCGTCTCTTTCTCCGCTCCTCTCCGGTACCAGACCCTGGTCCCCACCTCCCTCCCCCTCCCCCAGACCCTCCCATGGCTCACCCAGCAAGACGAAGCACTACCCGACTCCGAAACCCTCCTCTCTCTCAACCTCCTCCACGTCGACAACCTCTCTCCTCCCCTGAACTCCACTCCGGAGTCCCTCTTCACCCTCCGTCTCCGCCGCGACGCCGCCAGGGTCGAGGCTCTGTCCACCGTCGCCGCCGCCGCTAACGTCTCCGGCGACTTCAGCAGCTCGATCATCTCCGGGCTCGCCCAGGGGAGCGGGGAGTACTTCACGCGCATCGGGATAGGAACTCCGGCCAAGTATGTTTACATGGTGCTCGACACCGGCAGCGACGTCGTTTGGGTCCAGTGCTCCCCCTGCAGAAAATGCTACACCCAGACCGACCCTGTCTTCGATCCGAAAGCTTCGACGTCGTTTTTGGGAGTTTCCTGCGTTTCCCCTCTATGCCGCCGCCTCGACTCGCCGGGATGCAACAGCCGGCAGAAATGCCTGTACCAGGTCTCCTACGGGGACGGCTCGTTCACCGTCGGAGAATTCTCCACCGAAACGCTGACGTTTAGGCGCACGAAGGTGAACAACGTCGCCCTCGGCTGTGGCCACGACAACGAAGGACTCTTCGTCGGCGCCGCCGGTTTATTAGGCCTCGGCCGGGGGAGACTGTCTTTCCCGACGCAAGCCGGACCGCGGTTCGGGAGGAAGTTCTCGTACTGCCTCGTGGACCGGTCGGCTTCCTCTAAACCGTCTTCACTGGTATTCGGCGAATCCGCCGTTTCCAGAAACGCCGTTTTCACTCCGTTACTCACAAACCCGAAACTCGACACATTTTACTACGTCGGACTTAACGGCATTTCAGTCGGCGGGACCCGCGTTCCGTCAATCACGGCGTCACTTTTCAAGCTCGACCGGGCCGGAAACGGGGGCGTTATCGTGGATTCCGGAACGTCCGTTACACGCCTGACCCGACCCGCTTACATCGCCCTGAGGGACGCTTTCCGGGCCGGGGCTTCGAACCTGAAACGGTCGACGGAGTTCTCGCTCTTCGACACGTGCTTCGATCTCTCCGGGAAGACGGAGGTGAAGGTCCCGACGGTGGTGCTGCATTTCGCCGGCGCTGACGTGTCTCTGCCGGCGTCGAACTACCTGATTCCGGTGGACAGCGACGGCAAGTTCTGCTTCGCTTTTGCGGGCACCACCGGCGGGCTGTCCATCATCGGGAATATTCAGCAGCAGGGTTACCGGGTCGTGTTCGACCTCGCTTCAAACCGGGTCGGGTTCGCCCCGAGGGGTTGTGCCTAAATAGGAAGAAACGTATCATGTGTTGAAAAACGTTGTGCGCATTTGTATTTTGTAATGTAATACGAAGCATAGAGAGAGAAATGATTTTCCACAATTATTAGAAAAAAAAAAACATCTGAATTCAATAACACTACAGTTTCAAATTGATGATGTGGCAATGCATTTGTACTTCATGTTTATTACAGTATTATTTACTCCCTCCGTCCCACTATTTTTAGTCTACTTGTTATTTTCGTTTGTCCCAGTTAAATCTGCCAGCTTCAAAATGGCAAAGAAAATTTTACTCTCTTACCCCTCCATTTCTTTCATTTTACAACTTTTGCACTCAAAAAGTTGGTTTAAATTACAAAATTGCCACTAAAAAATATTAAAATAACACATCCAATTAAAGTCAACAACTTTTTCTTAATATTTGTGCCGGTCAAAGTAGGCTAAAAATCATGGGACGGAGGTAGTATTTATTTAGGTCGATCGAGATATGAGACTTTGGATAAGTGGGAGAATTACGAGAGGGGTTTGCATGTGAATACAAGACCTGAATTCTCGTGCTTGCCTTCAATATTATGAACAAACCCTACTTGGTTGGTTGGTGGATCTTGAAAAGGTTAACAAACATCATACTTAAAAAATACAAGTATGTGTTACACTTGCAAGACATTGAACTATAACATAAAAAGAAAGGAGTTAGTCAATCGTGTGTGAAATCGTCTCACGTTTAGTTATAGAAATTGAATATGCTTTTTTACCGTATATAGTAAGCATGTGTTCTAGCTATTATTTTTACAGACATGGACATGAAACTCAACCGACATGTTATTTGGAGAAAAAAGGAAACAAAAGATATGAAAAGTGGGACCCAAAAGAAAAGGAAAAAGACAAAGGGAGTTGGAGACTTTTGACTAAAATGGGTGATATGTTGCATGTGCACCCGGAATCCACGCCCCTAATTTCTTTGTCGCTTTTTTCTTACCATTATTGACATTGCCATGATCCATTATACATGTGAAACGATCTCACGAATAGTTTATGTGAGACGAATTCTTATTACCCATAAATTGAATCCATATTCATAAATTTTCATATGAATTGTCAAGTGTAAGTAATGGATTAATCCATCTCGAAACTTATATCCGTGAGACGGTCTCACACAAGACCTACTCTCCATTATATATATTAATCATCACTTTAAACATCTGTCCTCCTAGCTTTTAATGATAATCCACCGCTAATTGCTGCATTTATTACACTTTTAAGAGACATTCCTACCTATGACCTCTTTTTTTAACCTTACCAATTAATGTAAGATTCATGACAATCCAAATTGGAACACACACACACACTCTCTCTCTCTATACATATCCCCTATTATTTTATTTTATCCTTAATTACCATACTCAAATCTTATTGGTAACATTAAATTGTTTTCACATCACTAATATTAGATCGAAATACCAAAATTAGCGACCTCGTGCAATTTAAGCCCAACTAGGCATTTCGAATAGAAATTTAGTAAAATTCTCGAAATCCGATAATTTATTGCTCTAAATTGCTGACCTGAAAATCTATTGTCCTAAATTGGTCGATCCCAAAATTATGGGAATAATAATAATATACTCGCCATTTTACTATTAAAATCCAAGTAAATAAACATCCCAAATGAAAATGTTTAGGTCTCTAATATATCGATCAGTTAGTAAATCATGTGACCTCGATTTTATGATACTCAAACATGCGATATTGGAAAATTATTTTATATACATGATCATATTTAATAATGATTTTTTAATTTAAACGAAAAATCTTCAATGATAGATGGGAAAGAGTGTACAAGGGTCTATGGAATATTGAATAATCTTACCAAAAACACAAAAATAGTAACCCATCAACTAAATAATTACTCCCTCCGTCCCGCTTATCTTTGCCTACTTTCCTTATTTGGACGTCCCAGTCCAAAAATGGCAACAAAAAAATTACGACCTTACCCCTCAATTTCTTTCATTTTACTTAATTTACACTCAAAAAGCACACATTAATTACAAAACTGCCACTCAAAAATATTAAAATAACACATCACATCAAAGTCAACAGTTTTTTCTTAGAATTCGTGCCGGTCAAAGGTGACAAAGATAACCGGGATGGAGGTAGTATATAATTGAAGAAGAAAAAGATTTGGGTTATCATCCAAGTTTTCAAGAGCTAGCCCAAAAATTGTGGCCCAAGCAATATTCAAACCCAAACCTTCATATGGGCTTTATGACGATTACAAATGCCATTTTGTTTCCCTTTTTAATTAATTTTAAGAAAATGTAAAAATAATTAATATTTTTATTTCCAAAATTACTTAAATTTTATATTTTGTTCTGTCATCATGTTATGAGGTGGTGTCTCAAAATGAGTTCATATTTAACTTAACAATTAGCTAAATAAGTGAATAGATAGGTATTACTCATAATTAAATGGAACTTTGATTTATTTTTTAAGAACAAAATTCATTCACAACTATATTTGTGGGGATTGAATCCATCTTGACGAGAGGATCTTAAAATTGGAGACGGATCTTCCAAAACGGGTTGAACTGGGCATCACTATATAGGGAGGTCCAGGGTTGTTGGAGTTAGTTAGGGTTTCGGAGTTTGCGCAGTTCGTTTTTGTAATAGAAATTAATTAGCACGATTCCCACATGGGATTTCTCAACTAATTGGGGGCTTTTCTTCATTGTATAAACATGCATATATAATTACAATCTTACTTTGATTGTTTGAGCATACAATGAGATTAAATTAGGATTCTATATTTTTCATGCATAAACCCTAACTTGTGTGGTCTCTTGTAATGTGGTCTCTTGTCGTACTCTTCGTGGATGTAGGCCCATGACCATGTGATTATCGTCTTGATCGATTTTTGCTTTCGTTTTTTTTTCTTTTTTTGTGATTGTTCGATCATTCTTCTCATTTGTGTTTTCTACATTTTCGGTTGATTTATGTAAGCCGTTGTCTTTCGGTGATTCAGACCAACAATATTTTTGAGTAAAAGAAACAATTTAGTCAATGCAATTTTTTTTTTTTATTTCATTTTGAGTTAAGTCTATTGTTTGATTAGTGTATATAATAGTGTAAATCTTGACAAGTACGATATTTTTTTACCAATCCAACCAAAGTTGTAAAATATCTTTTAAATATTTGTTCGTAGTGTAGGATTTTATGAACTATTTTAAAAATCTAATTCAATAAAATAGCTATTGTGCAATAGTGCTTTAAGCTTTAAATGTTAGCTTTTAACCTAAGTCACACATTTGTCAATATAATTATCATTTCAAATCTTTAGTGGATGGACCAATGCACGATCACAACCATTATTGTTACAACTAAGTCTGTTATCACAAACCTCAAGCAAATGTTTTTATCTTTTGAAAATATGTATTTAAATGTATAATGCACAAATTTAATGCACGATTTATTTATTTAAATTCACATGAAAACGTAATAAATCTCAATGGAACATAATATTAAACCTTCATTAAATTTAACAAAATAATCTTTACTTAATATAATTTTACCATTCTAATCCTTATTGATTTTTCGCGAACATAATTGATCTATTTATTACTATTGATTGTCGGCAAAAACTTTTATGCACCGGTTCACGCGCCCAAAACGCGCTTCCACGCGCCTGCACGCGCTGAACACTTGTGCTGAAGCTCACCCAAAATTCGCTCCAATAGACCAACATTTGTGTATAGTTAAACCAACCTTTGTGTATAGATAGACCAACCATGTGTAGGTAGGTCTAACTATATACAAATGTATGTCTAACATATATAAAAGTATGTTTAACTATATACAAAGATATGTCTAACATATACAAAGGTATGTCTAAGTATACATAAAGATATGTCTAACACAACGTAAATGTATGTCTAACATAACGTAGTGGTATGTGCCAAAATTCAAAAATCAAGCCAAAAAAAGACAAGACATGAAATTTGGGCAGAACTGGTTTGTTTAACAGGTATGTCTAACATAACGTAAAGGTATGTCTAACATAACCTATTGGTATGTGATTTTTTCAAAAATCATATGCGAAAAAAAAAAAAAAAAAGTGTGGTCCCCCCAACCAGAATCCGATCCGGATGCATGGATCTAAGATTCATGCACCTGATTCACAAGAGACCTACTCTTGATTGTCATGTTATCGATCAAATAGAATATATTTTTTATATTGACATGTTAATAAAATAGTATTACTCTATTATGCTTTTTGTGAAATAGTTTTTTTTCAAAAAAAAAATTAACATATACGAACCGAACGATCACGTTGTAGCAGGAAAATCAATTATGAGTCGAATTTCTGAATAATGTTAAAGGTAAAACTTAAAAATAATTTTTATATTTATATTTGCATAAATACAAAAATTTGCTTTATTATTTTCGGATTTTCCCTCTAAAATATGTTTATTTATTATTCTCTCTTAATATTCACAACAGCAAATTCCTTTTTTGGCCAGGAAAATAAAGAAAATTAATTTAATCTCTCTCCCATCTTTCTCTCTCCTCTCTTTCTCTCTCCTTTACAGATTCTCTCTCATCAGCAAGGCATCACAGCAAAGGCATCAAGGAAAGCAAGCACCTTCAATTGGGAGCCATACTTTCTGCTTTTTCTCCGTTCACCTTCCAATTTCTGAATTATCTCGAAAATTTCTGGACATTCAACCAATTGTATCAACATAATCCAGAAAATTTCCACGTAATTTCCCCCAATCTCCAGAAATGCACCGCAATTGATTCAGAAACCCTAATCGGGGGAGGAAGAGAAAGAAAATCAAGAAAAAAGGGTTTTTGAGGATGGAATCTAGCATTGAATGCATATCGTCGATTGACGGGATGGATGAAGATGAGATCTCTCATCCTAACCCCTTTTCCCAGTTTTCATTCTCCAAGCCATCTCACAACAACAATGGTGGTGTTGTTAATCCACCCACTAGTGTTCATGAGCTTCTTGAATGCCCTGTTTGTACCAATTCTATGTACCCTCCCATCCATCAGGTTTGTTTCCTTTTTTGCCCTCCTCTTTGGGTTAATTTCCAGCTGATTAATTTGCTGCTAATTGTTCCAAGATCGAGTGTTCTTGTTTCTGATGTATTGGATAGAATGGTTTTGGATTTCATCTTGATCTTGCAAGGTTGAATCTTTTACTATTTATTCTTCAGTATTTCGCATTGATTGTTGCTTTATGTTAATATCTCTGAGCTGCTGCATTTTTCTTATAGAGATTTATGATCCCATGGTTGAATAATTGAAATGCTGTTTGAACACTTGAAATTCCTCTGATCTTTTGATTGTCTTTTACTGATCAAAGAGAGTGTAAAATTCATTACACACAGCTACAAGGAATTATCAGATTAGATGCAAGAAAAGAAAACAGGATTGATCAAATCTTGTATGACCTGTGAATGTTTTGCCTCAACTGATATTGCAGTGTCATAATGGTCACACCCTCTGTTCTACCTGTAAAGTGAGGGTTCACAACAGGTGCCCAACCTGTAGACAGGAGCTGGGTGATATAAGATGTTTGGCACTGGAAAAAGTGGCCGAATCACTTGAGCTTCCTTGCAAATATTGCTCGCTCGGATGTCCTGAGATCTTCCCTTATTACAGTAAGTTGAAACACGAGGCCATTTGCAATTTCCGGCCTTACACCTGCCCTTATGCTGGATCCGAGTGCTCCGTTGTTGGGGATATTCCGTTCTTAGTCACACACCTCAGAGATGACCACAAAGTGGATATGCATTCTGGATGCACGTTCAATCATCGATACGTCAAATCAAATCCCCGGGATGTAGAGAATGCCACCTGGATGCTAACTGTGAGTATTTCTCCTCCGAGTGTCTCTTCATCTTAAAATAGTCTACAATTCCTTGTTGATTTTGATGGTTTGTCTTCTGCAGGTTTTCCATTGCTTTGGCCAGTATTTTTGCCTACATTTTGAAGCATTCCAACTTGGGATGGCTCCAGTGTATATGGCATTTCTTCGGTTCATGGGAGACGAGATGGATGCTCGGAACTATAGCTACAGCTTGGAGGTTGGGGGAAATGGACGGAAACTTATATGGGAGGGGACTCCTCGGAGCATTAGAGATGGTCACAGAAAGGTACGGGATAGCCATGACGGTCTCATTATACAGCGTAATATGGCTCTTTTTTTCTCTGGAGGTGACCGCAAAGAACTTAAACTTCGTGTAACGGGGCGAATATGGAAGGAACAACAGAACCCTGAAGGCACATGCATACCCAACTTGTGTAGTTAAGCATTTGATTGTCTTCATCATCACAGCAGAAACTCTTTAACTGGTATATTGGTGACTATACTTTCAACATCCCTACAAAAGTGTGTTTCCCTTTTTCTGTAAAAATTGGTCATTGTAATTTCAACAACTGTGCCATGTATTCCAGACAACAGATTGACTGTGATGGATGAGATTTCTTGAACACCATGATATACCTTCTCCACACCTTTCTTTAGAAGCATGGTGGAAGATGCTTACTGATTAATACACAATCAAGAATTGTACACAAATCAATTCAATTAATATGTTCAGACCAATGTTGTTTTGTTATAGATTCTAAAACCCACTCCATTACAATGTTCAAGTATATGTCCCAATAGCACATGTTACACATCATTTGTAAGCAATCAGAGATTCAGAGATACCTCAAAACAATGGATTCTAAATGCTACAAGCTCTGCCAGGGTTGATGAAGATAGTAGACTTCTACAATTGTATCTCTAAAGGAGGCATTTTATGAAGGATGACACAGGCAAACTTGACAACATATCCAAGCTACAAACACACCAAGTAGAGCTCCAGCAAAGACCTGCAATGGCGTGTGGCCGAGAAGCTCCTTCAGCTTTCGTTGGCTGATCGGGTGCCCTTTGAACAAGTCCTCAACGATCAGATTGAGAACCTGATCGAATCACACAAAACAACTCAATGACAAATTCAATGATCGTCGAAACAGGGTATACAGGAAAGCCAAAGCAGAGTCATATATGGCTACTACCTCAGCCTGCATTCCGGCATGTCGTCTAACTCCTATAGCATCATACATAACGATCAAACTGAACCACAAACAAACTGGAAACAAAGAATCAGCAACTCCATGGCAGATAGCCACAGAAGTGGTGAGTGCAGTGCACAATGCAGAGTGTGAAGAGGGCATTCCACCAGATGCAAACATGATCCTGAAATCCCATCTCCTCTCCACACAGAAATTCAAGAAAACCTTCATTGATTGGGCAATAGCCCAAGCAAACAAACCCGAAACAAAGGCCGGGTTTGCAGCTAATGTAGCCACAAAAGGGCTGATTTTGACCTTAGCTGTTGCAGTTGCACTCATAAGGGCAGCCCCAAATGCACCATTCTGCAGAAACTCAGTTTCTTGACACCTAAAAACAGAAGCCCATTTTTGCTTCGAGGATTTTGCAGCCAAGTCCCCAACTTGTTGCAAAAAGGGCATTACATATGAAAAGGGTTTGATCTGGAAGCTGTGATAGCCCCATATTGAGCTAGGGTTACGAGGGTTCAAAGTGTTTTTTATAGTGAGAGAAGATTTCTTGAGTCTGAAGAGAGAGAAAGACGAGCTAGAATTGGAAAAGTTGCCTTTAAATGGAGAACCCAAAACAGCAAGAGAATCCATGTAAATAACTGCTCAAATTCTTGATTAGTTCAAATTTGCGTTGAACTTCATACTGCATCGAAACTGAAGAAGAACCAGCAAAAGAAGAGATGTTTGGAGAATAAAAAATGGAGATTCGAGTTTGATTTATGCTACTAAGATGGCCAATGAGAATATGCCATTTTCGGCTGATATCTTGTGGCCAATACCAGAAAGTTCAAGAATTCTTTTTCAGGATTATTGGTCATATTTTTTTCATGAAAAATATATTTACTAAGATTTCATTTGGGGTTTTGGATTTGGATTTGGACTGTGACACAAATAATAAAAGGGTTTTAATTTAATTACCACACATTTAATTTATCAATTTTAAATATTTATTATTTTCATCATCTATTATTTAAAAATATACCCAATAAGTTAATATGGATGCAAAATGATAGTATTATTAAATGTTATAATCAATTATCGATAATATTTCAACCTCATTTATTATTAGTGTGACGTTAAAATTAAGTTTTAAGTGTTAGTATTTCTTGATATAAAAATTGTGATCACGAAATATAATAATATTTTAAAAATTTTATCGCAATAAATTTTTTATCCCTATTATAATGAAGTAGTTTATATAATGAATATAGACAAATATTTTCAAATCTTACTATACATAATTTTTTCCTAAAATAGAAAACAGAAACGGAAAGTTGAAATTATGACTTTAAAAGGAAATTTTCTATTTTGGGAAAACAATTTGCAATCATATTGTTATTATATATGTACATATACACAAACATGGATATATAGATTAGATGTAGGAAAATTAATAAAAAATGGCAGTTTATTATTTCATTTTTAGTGACTTCTTCACCTGAATTAATATTTGGTGAAGTTTTAATTATTCATTTGAGGCAGGTTCTCGTTTGGGCCGGGACGGTTTGGGCCTATTATCGGCCCATACAATTATTGGATCAAAATCGTTCATGGAATCGCACTTTCAAAATGCGTTTCTCGCTCCACGCACTTGAAATTTCAAAAGGGAAGAATGGTTATAGGAATGCTTTATTTTATGCCACCCTCCGCCATCGCCACCGTAAACCACCATCGCCACCGTTAACCACCGTCGCCTTCGACGTTCTTTGTTTAATTTCTTCTCATTCTGTTCATTCCACATTTTTCTCTCTCCCTGCGATTCTTTCGCCGTACGTCGAGATCGAACAGTCGGAGGTGTACAATTTCCGAATAGGTATTTATTCGTGGTGGCCGAGTCGACTCGTGGATCGTGAGTTGGAGCTGAGCTGAGATGGAGAACCTGATATCATTGGTCAACAGACTGCAGAAAGCGTGCACGGCGATTGGTGATCACGGTGAAGAGAGCACGTTGCCAACTCTCTGGGATGCGCTGCCTTCAATCGCCGTCGTCGGCGGTCAGGTATGAGGATTTATGCTCATCTTTGCGTGTTTTCGATGCTGATCCTTCTCAGCTGAGAAGTAAACTCTCCGATTTTCTGTTATTTATGCACAAACCGATTGGATCTTCGTCGTGTTTATTCCATCACTTGCTGTTTGGCTGTATTTTATCTTAATTTTGCATGTCAATTCCTTTATTTGTTTTCAATTCAGAATTCAGTTCCTCTGCATTTAATTATTATAATTTTGTAGATATAAGTTTGAATCTTCTATTGTTGTTTAGCCTGCATTTGTTGAGTTTCTCTGGCTAATGTTCTCACCTTGTTTTTCCAACCTCTATCTATCAACTCCATTATGCTAATGTTATTTAGATAGTTTGGTTCTTATTATAACTCTTGAACAGATTCTATTCTTGCTTCATATGTGTTGCAAGATGCATACGTTAAAGGAACATATGAAATAAATTATAGCAACATTCGTAGCGGTTTAGGATGGAGAACTAAATTTCATGTCAGCATGTTTGCTCTACTGAAATAGAAGAGTTGGGTTCTGGCTTTGAAATATGAAGTGTCATTGGTTCTATATTTTGTTTTCCATCCATACTTTTGCATTATAATCAAGTATTTAGTCCTGCTAGTGGTTTCTATGGTCCTCTTCACTTTGTATCATGTGATAAAAGGTTGCTACTTTTCGTTCATTAGTTCCGTTAGCTGAAATTTCTAACACTGTTCTTTTATGGCTTCTAGAGTTCTGGAAAGTCCTCAGTACTTGAGAGTGTTGTTGGAAAGGACTTTTTGCCTCGTGGATCTGGTAAGTAGCATGTTTTTTTATTGTTGCTGCATACTGTATGCAGTTTTTTTTTTTTTCCTGGACACTATGTGATGTGGATGTCTGCGAATATTGGAACTGATTTATTGAATAAAAAACACAGGTATCGTTACTCGACGTCCGCTGGTCCTGCAGCTTCACCGGATTGACGAAGGTAGAGAATATGCAGAGTTTGGACATCTTCCTAGGAAGAGATTCACTGATTTTGGTGAGTTTTATGGAAGGGATATATTCTGTAACAACTGTTTCTTTCTTTCTTTCTTCTTTTTTTTTTTTTGGTTGCGCTACATCATGAGATATTCTTGTACTTGGATCTCAATTATCTCATATGTGCCCGTTTGTGCATTAAGGCTTCTTTCTTTTTTTTTTAACATCAACACCATATTTTCTAGCATTCATTGCTCTGTTACTTGTATATATGTTCTCGATCTGCAGATATATTTCCCAATGGTTGATGCTTGTCTTCTTCCTGCAGCTGCTGTGAGAAAGGAGATCTCTGATGAGACCGATCGGGAGACAGGCCGTTCTAAACAAGTATCTACAGTTCCTATTTACCTTAGCATTTATTCCCCTAATGGTGAGTTTGACAGAACAATCTCGCGTTTCTGATTTCTGACATTTACTTTTATTGGCATAGTGTCTGATCAATTTTAATATTTTCATGTGGAGATAATTGAAAAAACAGTATCTCTTACAAATACTCGTTTCCTAGTTCTTCATTGACTCTGTCTGAATGAATGCAAATGGATTTGTATAAATGCTTTGAATCTGTCTTCTCTTCTTTTTATGCTTATTGAGAAGAAGGTAATTTGGATTCTTCTCAATATTGCAGTTGTGAATCTGACTTTAATCGATCTTCCCGGGCTTACGAAAGTGGCTGTTGGTGAGTCTATTACTCTTAATAGTTATTATGTAATTTGGACTAGCTACTTCCCCTTTCAACACATTTTCTGTTTAATAAAAATGAATAATTTTATGTGGGCATATGACAGATGGTCAGTCAGATAGCATTGTGCAGGACATTGAAAACATGGTGCGGGGTTTCATTGAGAAGGTATATACAATTTGTGGTGTTTCTTTGCTGTTATATAGTCGAAGGTGATTTCATTAATATATCTTGTTATAATATCGATTGCAGCCCAACTGTATAATTTTGGCAGTTTCTCCTGCCAATCAAGATCTTGCAACATCTGATGCTATTAAGATCTCTCGTGAAGTGGATCCGAAAGGTATAGTTTACTCATATTGTTCCTGTGAATGTATCCGGACCATGTGCCATGATTATCATTGTACTTAAAGAGTTGTTTTGTTCCCCCTACCTGTCTTATTTCAGGCGAGAGAACTTTTGGGGTTTTGACAAAGATTGATCTCATGGACAAGGGTACAGATGCTGTAGAAGTAAGTTGAGAACTTGAAACCATTAATGATACTTTCTCGGAAACAGAGAAAAGGGAAAAATAGTCTATTGATTGATCCCTTGTTTTGAATTAGTTGAGTAGAATCGAGCTGTTATTTTATGAACACATTTCCTATTATAAGTATGTTAAACACATTATTTTCAAGTTTCCATGTACCATTGAATTGCTAATTTTTTATCCCACTGCTTTGAATACTTTCCAATGGCTAGTCGTCGGATAATTTGTTCACATAGTTTGTAGTATTACTGTCTTGATATTAATGTTTGCCTATGAACCGAAAATTTTATGTTACTGAAGATTCTTTCCATTATTGTTGCAACAAGATGAATTATTTATTGTGACTCATCCTCTCTCTCTCTCTCTCTCTCTCTCTCTCTGTAAGATCCTGGAAGGAAGATCATATAAGCTGCAGTTCCCATGGATAGGTGTTGTCAATCGCTCTCAAGCTGACATTAACAAAAATGTAGACATGATCGCAGCTAGAAGTAGAGAAAGGGAGTACTTTTCTCAAACACCTGAGTACAAACATCTGGCTCACAGGATGGGCTCTGAGCATCTAGGGAAAGTTCTATCCCAAGTAAGCAGAATATAATGCTGTTTTGTCTTGACTAAGACTAGCAATATCCGAGCCGGATCTTTTGGATCCAGTCAAATATTTTATAGAAACTTAATTGGAATTTTTTTCTGAAAGACGATAATGTGAAACTGAAATTTAGTTCTATGACCTTTTATGTGGCCATGAATGCTGAGTGATAATTTGTTTTACCCAGAAAATATGCTTTCATCTAATTCCCTTTTAATCAAGCCTCATATATGTTGGTGCAGGTTCTGAATTGATAAAGCTTTTCATGTGCTCTTATCTTAAATAAATCAGTTAATTTGTTTGTTGCTGGTCTGACCATTAATATTTGCTGCTTCATGTTCTAGCATTTGGAATCTGTTATCAAATCTCGAATTCCTGGCCTTCAATCACTCATCAGCAAAACAATTATTGATCTAGAAACGGAATTGAGTCGTCTAGGAAAGCCCATTGCAACTGATGCTGGGGTAAGTAAGCTTTTCCATGTAAATTCTATCCAATTTAATTTGCTTTTTTTTAGTGCTTTTTTGGAAATAAGGTCATTTTTAACTCTTAAATTGATTCTCCACCATGCAGGGAAAGCTGTACATGATTATGGAGATCTGCCGCGTATTTGATGGGATATTCAAAGAGCATCTTGATGGAGTGTATGCATTTGTGTTTCTCATATGTCCCTTTTCTTCTACAATATATTTTCATCTTGTAATCTTCTCTAATTAATATTTATTGTCACGTGATTCTATAGTCGACCTGGTGGTGATAAAATATACAATGTCTTTGATATCCAATTACCTGCTGCGTTGAAACGCTTGCAATTTGATAAGCATCTTGCAATGGAAAATGTTCGGAAAATAATAACTGAAGCTGATGGATATCAGCCTCATCTTATAGCACCTGAACAAGGTTATCGTCGTCTCATTGAAAATGCCTTAATTACAATCAAAGGTCCTGCAGAGGCAGCTGTTGATGCGGTATAAATGATTTGTTTTTTACTATCTTGGTCTTATTTAGTTTCTTTGCAATATAAATGATTTGATACAAGTCTTGTTAAGCTTGCCCCATCAAATGTTATCACTGAGCTATTCTAGCGTCGGCTGTGTATGAACTGATTGCTGATGATCTTCATTCATTGAGAATGAAATCTAATGCCTTTCGTAATCTTTTTTACCACCATCCCAGTATGTCATAATATCGTTTGGTCTTCTTTCTCTTCGTGGAAAAACTGATGCATATTTGGGGTTAATGACATATTAAATAACGTTCGAGTGTGGTCATCATGATGCTTATTTGTTGTTTTCAGGTTCATGTAATACTGAAGGAATTAGTTCACAAGGCAATAAATGAGACCGCTGTAAGTGAATAATAGTTTAATGCCGTCTTACTTAAGGGGTATTATTATTATACAGCTCTATGATCGTGGCAAAACAAGAGCTATGTGTTCCAGAAAATGCTTGAAGATGTAAGTTGTCTCTTCATAGGCTAATTGATACTTACTTCTTCGCCTACAGGAGTTTAAGCAGTACCCTTCTCTGAGGGTGGAGGTCGCAAATGCTGCTGTTGCATCGTTGGACAGAACGAAGGAGGAAAGCAAGAGGGCAACTCTACAGCTAGTAGAAATGGAATGCAGTTACTTAACTGTAGATTTCTTCCGGAAGCTTCCTCAGGACTCCGAGAAGGGCGGCAATCCAACTCATTCGATTTTTGACAGATACAATGATTCCTATCTTCGTCGAATTGGTGAGTACACTGACCATATACTCCAATCTAAAAGTTGATAATCGTTCCAATGACAACCTCCTACTTTTTCCATAGGATCAATCGTCTTGAATTACGTCAATATGGTTTGTGCTGGTCTGAGAAACTCTATTCCGAAATCTGTCGTTTATTGTCAAGTCCGTGAGGCCAAACGCAGCCTACTCGATCATTTCTTTGCTGAATTAGGCAAAAGAGAGGTTCCACGCCATCGACACTTGTTTTCCATACAAGTCCATTAGCATTGTCTTTTTATAAAACAAGTCGAGTTCTGTTTTGCAGGGAAGACAACTGGGAAAGCTGTTGGACGAGGATCCTGCAGTTATGCAGCATCGTCAATCTCTTGCGAAGCGACTCGAGTTGTATAGATCTGCTCAAAACGAAATCGACTCCGTGGCCTGGGCTAAGTAAGGAGATGATGAATTTGTTTCTTTTTAGTGATAAGAGTCACCCAATTCTTTGTTTGCTACACCATTCTTTGTAGTGGCACATTGCCAAGTTTTGTAGTCACCTTCAATAATTTTTCACGCACTACTTCTGATTTATAGAGATATATATATTGTGCTTGCACTTGCAGGGCCATCCATTCCTATTTGTGCAATGTTATGATATGAAACCAAATCTATTTTTACAAACATATATGTGATAATGTTCAAAATGTTATAATATGAAACCAAATCTATCTTTACTATAACATATATGTGATGATGTTATAATATGAAACGAAATCTATTTTCAGAAACTTATATGTGATGAAGTTTGACGAGAAATTATGTACCAAAATCATATGAACACATCCAAATGAAATCCAATTTAAATTGGGATTATTGAATAAACATGAAATTTAAAATTAAAAAAAATCGAAAATAAAATGGAGGTGCGGGGAATCGAACCCCGTGCCTCTCGCATGCGAAGCGAGCGCTCTACCATATGAGCTACACCCCCACATTTTAAATATTTAACTTTCACGTAATTTGATGTAAATAATCGTGCAACACTTCATCCAGTCAAGAAATAGGTAAACTGCAAATTTTATTAGTTATGGCTTGCTCATCTTAGTCTTGTTCCTTTCCATATCTTTAGTATTTTCAATTAGGATAATTATAGTATCAAAGTTACTGACACTTTTGAAATTTTGCTAGACTCAATCAGAGAAATTCATAGAAGCAAAGTTAAGGGATTTTATTGATTTTTGAATTAAAGTCAAACCTCCATTCATATAATAGTTTGAGCTACTCCAATTTATTATAAATCAAGATCGTATCTCTAAAATAAGTGTCACATTACATAAGACTATCATTATTGGATGCCATATTTAGTAAAATGCATTCAACATAATTATCATTCATAAACACAAATAAATGTTCCAATGGGTTAAAGATAGCACGTGCATGCATGTGTGCAACACCTTTCCATATCTATCTCAACTTGTGAATAACCTAATATAGGCATGTTATATATAGCATCTTATTTTGAACACGTGTTATATAAAATAGCACCACATGCAACATTTTTAAATAGAAGAATAAAATTTTATTGGTCAAAGATTGATCCAAATTCCAAAAACATCCCCGCGTAGTTTACTCGTGTTTGCGAGTAAGCCCAAATATATACCATTAGTAATTATTGAATCCCCTTTCTTCTCATAACTATTATTGAATCCCCTTATTTCTCTCTACTATTATAAATACCATTTATCATCCCATTATATTTCCCAATTCAAGATACAATACCAAAAACCCTAGACAGATCCAGCTTTTGCCATCAATTCAACCATATAGAAATGGAGTGGTCTCCCAAATCTGCTACAAATGCATATCTTGATGCTCTCAAATTGGTATCTCTTCATCTTTTCTTTTCTGCCAATTTCTCTTAATTTCCATTGTTGCCAACTCAATGCATGCATGGATTTTGTGGGCTGTTTGATTGGACAATGATAATGATGTTTATATGAAAATAATCAGATTCTGTTGTTTGATTTAGCCGAAAGATTTGATTTTTATGATATTGAGATGATGAGGGGAAATAAGAATATGTAAATGTGGTTCATGTATTTTTGAAGAAGTGTATAAATGTGTGATGAATAGATAGAATGGTGAGTGATGTTGTTGATGTAACAGTGTAGTGAAACCAAAAAGGCGTGCAATTCTTGTGGGGCTCAAATGCCGGAAAGCAACGAATTCATATCAGCATTGGCTGCCGGGATGAGTGCGAAGCTAATCGTTGAGGTGACCTCGGAAGTGTCTCAATCGACAGTAGCCTTAGCAGCAGCAGCTCGACAAACGGGAGGAAAGCTGGTGTGCATTCTGCCAGAGCCGAAGCTGCACAAATGCCGGAAAGCTATCGAGGATTCAGGGCTAAGTGAGATGGTTGAGTTCAAGACAGAGGATCCTGCGGAGGCATTGCTAAACTATGAGAATATTGACTTCTCTTTAGTGGATAGCAAAGCTGACGACTACGAAAGATTGCTTGAAACGTTGGATGTCAATCTGACAAGCTCGGTGGTCGTGACTAGTAATCTGTTGGAAGGGGGGAAGGGGTTGGGAGGACATTTGAAAGGAGTCGAGGAGAAGACTGAAGTGAGGTCGATGATGCATCCTATTGGTAAAGGAATGGAGATTACGATGATTGGAAAGAGTAACGATTATGGGAAGTGGAGGAAGAGCAAATCGGGAAGCTATAGCATTAGATCAGAGAAGAAGGGGGGCTCTGTGAGGAATACGAATAAAAGCAAATGGATTTTCAAAATCGATGAGAATAGTGGGGAAGAACATATTTTTAGGATGCCTAAATCACAGTGAGATTGAGTTTTTTGACAGCAGATTGAGTTTTGGTTCATTTATGTGAAGGAAAAGTGGTTCCTGATCTTCTCTTTGGATTTTTGTCACAAGATTTTGTTGTTATTCTTGGAGAAATCGGGGACGGGTCTCAGCATCAGTCTGTAAAGCAGACATATTCCATGCTCACTTGAGGGGGAGATGTCTATGTTAATTGCTGTTGTAAAAGCTATAGTTGGTTTTCTTGTACAGTGGCATATAGAATGTTTCAGCCCTTTAACATTGATGGAATTCATTCATACAATATGTTCATCAGCTAAGAAAATAGCTTTTCCAGATATGACCATCTCTCTCTCTCTCTCTCTCTCTCTCTCTCTCTCATAGTTTAGTTTGATCTTGTTCCTAACAATATAGTTGTGTTGTGTTGTGTTGATGGGAATTTAAGAAAGAAAAAGAAAAAAATGGTAGAGATGAATTAATGATAAGATTGTGCAAGTTAGCCAAGTGATCAGTTTCATAATAATGACACTAAACCAAGAACCCTCAATTCTTAATTTCAAAGCAATCACTTCTGTTAATAGACTGTTGTATATATTTGTGGGCTTCTTTTCTTTTCGGAGGATTTGGCGGGAATGATGATCACCCGCCACCTCCAACCACCGTGCTCAGCCCCACCACCACCACTCAAGCTTCCAAATCAAGAAACCCCTCCACCAAACAGCCCTTTACAAAATTCTTGCTCCTTAATCTTTCTTGCCCTTCAGTTTCTCTTCACAGCACCAAATCTGAAAAGTTCTTGTCCCACCAATGGAGGGAGGTTCAAGAATCTCGATATCAAAATCGATCGTTGCATTCTTGATTTCGATTAGTCTGTTACACTCAGATGTTATGGCAGTAGCTTCCAACTTGGAGTCTGATGCCAGTAATGGCCTCTGCAACTCGGATCTCAGCTCATTTCTGCCTTTTCCGTACAGCAGTTTACCTGATATGGTTTGCAAACCACTTTGGAATTCGTACTTGTTGAGGGTAATAATCTTCATAGCTACATAACTTCACCCTTTATTCCAGTGAGTAAGATTGTATATGGTGTTGGTTTCTGATTGCAGTATTCCAAGTCCAAAGACAATGAGATCACCATTGTGTTGTCAACCATATACACCAGTGGATGGGTCGGAATCGGGTTTTCCAGAGACGGAAAGATGCTCAACTCAAGCTGCATTGTGGGATGGTTGAATCTTGAAGGCCAAGGAAGAATCAAGCAGTACCATGTAAAGGGATTCACCCCGTCTGAGATCAAACCAGACGAGGGCGAACTGCCTTTAACTAACGTCCCTCCATACGTAGCCTTGCAGGGCCCCACTATATACCTCTCCTTCCAGCTCAAATACAACACATCTCTCAAAACTCAGCCTATTCTGTTGGCTTTCAGCACCAAGACTCCGCGCCACCACCACCTCACCCTTCATGATGACAAGACCACTATACTCTTCGATTTCTCATCAGGTTACTTCACCTTTCATCATCTTTGATCCTGATTCTTGATAAACATATGACACTGGAATCCCAACTTTTTCAAACAGGGAAAACAGATTCCAGCTCTGATGTATCTCCGAGCATTTTCAAGGACAGGAGAACACATGGGACACTGGCTATACTAGGATGGGGCTTTTTCCTACCAGTTGGGGCAATTTTGGCAAGATACCTAAACCATAAAGACAACCTTTGGTATTACCTTCATGTAGCCATTCAGTTCATTGGATTCTTGTTCGGAGTTGCTGCTATCGTTGTTGGACTATCCCTGTATCACAAGATGCATGCTTTCTTCCCAGCCCACAAAGGGATCGGAGTATTCGTTCTTGTCATGACCATTCTCCAGGTTAGCTATGCTCCTTAGTGACTAAAACAGAACTATGGAAGATCACTGAGGAATCTTGTATATGTTCCGTTCAGGTGCTTGCGTTTATTACGCGTCCTAGCACAGACAGCAAGTACAGAAGGTACTGGAATTGGTACCATAACTGGCTTGGGAGGATTTGCCTTTTCTTTGGAGCAATGAACATAGTGTTGGGGATCCAGATTGCAGGTGCAGGGCCTTCATGGAAAATAGGCTATGGATTTCTGCTCGGTTCGATCTTGATCATCGTTGTTGTTATGGAGGCATTGCTTAGGCTTAGAAGGTCCAATGAAGAAGATAAACATCCTGCATTTTCTTTGAGCTCAATGGAGAGAGAGATTTCACTCTAATGTAGTACGTCCCTTTTGCCTTTCTTCGTTAATCATATAAGTTTTAAGCACGACCTCGCTCTGATACCACTTGTAAGTACATTACGATTTTGACAAGATAAACACTTTGCTTGGATATTTGAGTGTAGGTATATGCAATATCTGAAGACCATTTTTGGTGATGAAAAGATTGAATTTGGCAACACAAAAGAAATGGCTGTCTTGCAGATTTCTAAGCAATTTCAACACAAAAGAAGTGAGAAGGGTGAAAATGAATCTTTTTCCCTTTAAAGTTTTGTATAATTTCTCAGCATTTTTTATTTTTTTACTTAAAAGTGTGGTGATGATTTGTGTGAGAAATAGGCTTTATTGAATAATATAGATGTGTATAATTCATGCTGTATGTATTCTCTAAACTGCACAATTGATCCATAATTCACTAAATTGCACAATTTTGATCAAACTCAAAAGGTCATCAGAAAAACACATCAAATCATGATGCTATCAATTTAATTGGGAATTTTTGATCATTTTTTACAATTGATTTCGTCCCATAATTTACAAGACCGACACAATTCCGGGGTAAATCGATCTCAATTTTACAATTTCGGGACAATCGTTGTCGAAAAATCTCACGTCCAATTGCCTGATTCTGAAATCTCAAGTCGGAAAATCATCATCATCATTATCTATTTCTTCGTCATTCAACACTAAAATCGAAAGTCATGTTTAATAAATTCCAAAAATATATAATTTCTCTGTAGATCATAAATAATTATAAATTATAAGAAACTAAAGAGATGTTCAAGTGTACCATCATAATTTTACACATAAATGCAGACAATTAACATGAAATAAAATTTACATTTATGTGAACGATATTATAATAATCTGTAAGTGAACATTTTCTTTATTTTTACTTTCTCATTTAATGATTCATTTCATACATTACATTACTTTAGAAATTAAAAACTATTAAAGAATGAAGTTACAAAGGTACATTACAAAATTAAATAAAACAAGTGTTTGATTTAAATATTTAAGACTTAGGTAATGAGTGTTGATGGCAGTGGTACACGTTTGCGATATTCTGCAAGAGCCCATAATGGATATATGTTTCTGTATGCTGCATAATGTAACATACAATTCTTCATAAATACACCTGTAATTTCCTGCATTGAAATTTAATTAAATCATTGTTAATAATAATAATTGAAATGATGGGGATAATTGGCTACAATTAGGGTTTTGAATGAGATAATACAGTTCATGGACTACTTGGAGTCGATTCAAAGCTTGAATGCGCTAAGGGTCCATTTGGATAGGTGGATTTGAGGAGGGATTTCAAATTCATAGTAGTAAATCCACCGGTAGTGTTTGGATGAATGTGGATTTGAAATCCATAGTTTTCATTTTGAGCTAATTTTGGAGTCATTTTGGTGGATTTCAAATCCACTCCAACTTGAGAGGATTTGAAATCCACTCGTTTCAAATACAGGATTTCAAATCACTCTATCCAAACGGAGCCTAATAATATTTGGTTAGACAGAGTCGTGAACCTAATCGAACATATGTTGAATATATTAATTATTATTAACTTAATAGTGTATGCCGTCGTTGGACACTCTCGATTTGACTTGGATCCGGTTCCCCGAATGGAATTATCTATGAATATAAGATTGTCAAACATGTTTTTAGAATTAAGATTATCGGTCGAATTTGAGCTTATCAATAGTTAGTTTATTAAGAACCCTAGCAACAATTTTTTAGTGTACCTGTTGGGGAAAATCACCATCTTCTAATTGAGAGTTGATCAAAAGCTTTGCTCCTCGATGTAGAGGTGTAGGGTCCCTTTCAACCTAATTAAACGAAGTATATATCAGTAAAATAAAACACGAGATTGAAACACAATATGTGATACTGGATCCCGAAGCAACCTGCCCCGAATGGATTAGACCCATCATGGCCCATGAAGTATGAACCAAGTTTGAACGGTTGTGTTCGAGTGGGACATATTCCTATTGTTGGACAAAAGCAAGAGTAAGAATCTTGTAATAACATTTCATAGCCCAGTGCAATGAAATACAAGATCGAAACACGAATATATCAAGAAAATCACCTTCTTTGGGCATGATAGATAGCTTTCTCCCCACCCACCATCATCCCTTTGTGATTTTAACAGAAAATCGACACCTTTTCTAACAGCTGCACAATTGTTGTATGTCTTACCAGCAGCTGCAAGTCCTCCAAGTGCAAACCAAGAACCATATGTAAAGCAAACACCCCAGTTTCCATACCTATGACAATGTACGTCGTAAATGCAAGGGTTTGAGTGAATAGAAATGGAGAAAGTGAAGTAAGTAATGTACCATGAACCATCTGGCCTTTGAATATCTTGGAGGTAGCCAACAGCTTTTGTAATCGAGGTCTCGATTTCTTTCTTCCTGTGATGAGGGTGCAACTTCTTGAACAGGACAAGGGCTTGGATTGCTGATGATGTGCATTCAACATACCTGAATCAAGAATCCTGTTAGGATCATATCAATAAGGAATAATAGGGTGTGTTTTATATGGAGACATGCAGAATGTCTTACTCGTGCTCAACGACTATATCAGCGAAGAACTCTGTAGGATTCAGCAACTGCAGAGAAAAATGAGTCATTAAGCAGTTTGGTGCTTAACGATGCTTTGAAGTTCATCGAAAAGAAATGTACCTCTAACCACTCTGAGGCTCCTGCAGGCTCCCATGCAGCTAGCCCACCATTCTTGCTCTGTAATAATTGAATGATTTTAGCTGAAAAAATTGTTTCATTTGCAATGTGGTTTCAAAATAATGATAAAAATTGAATTAGCATATACCTGCAAGGAGAGTAATATGTTGACAGCATTGTAGAATCCCTCAGGTTCCATTTTTTCTCCAACAATTTCAGGAGGCATCATTGAGAAGAGAAGACAACACTGAAGAAACAGAGCAAAAACAGAGTTGAAACAGAGCAAAAAAACAGAGCAAAAACAGGACAATCAAATTGTTGATATTTCACTTGTTTTGTGCAATGCTTAATCTTTCTTGATAAAGATTAATAATACCTTTAATCCTTCTGCAGTACAATCAGAGACTTGCCACCCATGATCTTGATCGGAAAATGTCCACGAGCCTTTAGAAATATGACGGTACATACTCTTAAAGTCACCGGACGGATCATCCTTAACCTGAGACTTTTTGATGAAGTCATGCCCTAGTCGGAGGGTCTCGCCTATTTCATCCGTTAGATCACTCGCCAGCAGGGCCTGGACAGCGAAGCCCGTATCCCATTCTTGGCTCCCAAAGCTCTGCATCTTCATGCCATCTTCACCTACCCACAAGTAATCTGGGATTCTTGCAAGATGTTTCTTGAAATAGTCCCCATTAGGGTCCTCAACCCAACACGCTAACATACACAACACTTTCTCCACACATCCAATCGTGATGTATCGACTGTTTTCATCTTCATAGTGGATGTGCTTCATTGTCACTTCTAATGCTTTCTCTCTCAACTTGTTGAAAGGCCAACGCGTCAACAAAGGCTCGGTCAATACATAACAACTATCCCAGATCAAATCTTGGATTAAGGGATGCGGATAGTACATGTCCTCCTGCATTTATTAGAATGTTAGGTTGATTTCAAACATTCAACATCAAGAAAACTCCTCCTTCAATGTACCAACCTTTGCACATAAATGTCTTATGCTTCTCCAGTTGATCTCTTCATAAGGTTGATCATACAGCTCCTCTCTTAGTTGCAAGACAAGAGGCGTAATCGGGCCAACAAATCTCTTACCATACAAATACGACATTGGCATGTAAACCATTCGACAATAGCACCACATTTTTGCTGCATACAACAACACATTCTAGTCAATGAAATCACTGTTTCATCAATCCAGCCTCTGATAGTTCAATGACAAACCTGGATGCATCGGAAGAAAGGACGGAAGAAGCCAGAACTCAGGAGGCATTGGATTGCTTCCAGACCATTCATACACTCCAAGAATCTAGAGACACAAAATCAAGATTTCTTAAACTTTTCTTGAACCCTAAAACAATTCAAGCACACACGATTGATTCTCAAGCATATATACATACCGAAAGCCATGTCTTTCCCCAAGAAGGAATAGCTTTGACAGTGCCATGATCAAGAATCCATTTTCTTGCTCTACTGCAAGCATTATTCTCACCTCCATCGGGCCCTTCGCCTAATATACGCATACAAATGTAGCTAAGCACCGTGCAAAACATCGCGCTGTGGCCCTCTATATGGAATCCCCATCCTCCATCTTCATTCTATTGCACCAAAATATTAGACCAAGCAAAACATAGTAATTTAACTAAACACAAATCTTGATTGTTTTCAAATGATGCTGCACCTGATGGCAGTACAAGTAACGAAGAATTTCTCGACGATGCTCAGCTGGAAACACTGTATTAAGATGGCCAGTGATGTAGACGATCATGACCTGCAAAGATTGGGTTGATTTTAGGACAAGAAATAACAATTTTGAAACTAAGTAGTGGATTTACTGTAAGAAGTCAGACCAGAGGTGGTAGAAAGTACAATGGACCGGCGTTTTCGGCCGGCCAGTGGCCGTCGCTTGCTTGCAACGCCGAGAAGAAGTGGACCGCTCGCCGGAGAGTGGAGGTGGCGGTCTCGTACGTCACGTCTTCGTCATCTGCCACCTTCACTTGGGGTATAGTCTGCTTGAAGTTCTTCTCATGCAGAAACTGCAATTTCACAATATTTTTGTTATTATTATTATTATTATTATTATTCTGCACATAAAAGTTATTAATAATATCTAATTCAAAAAATAATAATAATAATCATTTCGATTTCTGTGTTCACACACAGCCACAGGTCAATTAAAGTTTGCTTTTGACGTAGAGAACATATTAGTTAGGTAACAGACCACTAAACTGTATTATCTATGACTTTTTTTTTGTTGTTAAGAATTTTCACAAATGTAAATAATATTCCAAAAATATAGTTGACATTATTAAATGGGTTTAATGTTTATTAAACTTTAACAAAAACACTAGACTTAATTAATTCAAACAAAATTAAATAAAATGACATACTAGTATTGTATGTATATATGCTTCTTACATTGCTTAACTTTCAGTATAGTTAAGTTCAATGGTATCAGACTCTAATATTATTTAATATAGTTACGATAAATTTGATATATCGTATGAAATATAAATTGAAATAGATGATCTTATGTGGAACTGATTGATATAAATAAAATTGAATATATAATAACAAGAAAATAATTGATCCGATCGACCTGAAGGCGCCAGATGAGGTCGCTACTGGGCTTGACCCGGTGCCGGTTGGCCCAGAAGTCTTGTCGGGCTTTGTCGACCTCCTGTCGGAGCTCCGGTGTGCCATGATCCGGGTCGAACTCCCATGTTTGTCGACCCACGTAGTTGTTGGTGCTATAGAGATAAGGACTGTCAACTCCTTCTGCTGTCTTTAGTCTCCACATGATTCTGTTTAAGTTTCAATCAAACTAATCTTAGTTACATTAGATTTGGTTGTTGATTTTTTTGCTCAATCATGTTCAAATTTTATGCATGTACTTTACATGCACATAGTACATAGATGTGTTATAAACTTTTACATATATATCAAGATGAGAGAGAGAGAGAGAGAGAGAGAGAGAGAGATACCTGAATTAAGAGAGCAAGAGAAGTGGCTAATGGTTTGATGGGTTTTTCAAGAATTCTTCGAAGTATAAATAGTGTGACACTGAAAATGTAGAAGAGTGGGGAATTATGACTTTTTGTAGGTGTTTAATTAGTGGTTCAATAACTGAAATTTTTCAGAATTGTGATGATGATACGTAGGAGAAATTCCAAGATGGAAGAATGAATTAATTGTGGGTTTGGCAGAAGTAGTGGTTTCTTGAGAGAAATAATAGCTAGATAGAGAGAATATATATAGGGGAGAGAGAGAAAGAGAGAAAATATATACTACCTCCGTCCCGGTTGAACTTGCCTAGTTTGACCGTACACGGAGGCAAGAATGAAAATATCCTGATATATCTTCGATATATCCCCGGTATTTCCCTTTTTTCACGTGACCGAAACAAAAACGGGCTGTCACGATATATCTCCAATATTTTTATTTTTTGATAAAAAAATAAATGAAAATCAGTAATTATTAACTAAATGTCGGTAAAAATTGGTATCGATTTCAATATCAGTAGCTTCAGGTAAAAATTATAAGAAAATTCATGAATATCAAGGAAATATCGGTAAATATCGCTGAAACATCGATAAATATCGGTAAATATCGGGAAAATATCGGTAAATATCGATAAATATCGAGAAATATTGGCAATATATCGGTAAATATCAGAAAAATATATGTACCGATATTTCAACCGAAATCGATATATCCATCGATATTTCCGTAAAATCAAGGTACCGATATATCTATCGAAACCGATATTTTCATCCTTGCACGGAGGTTAAGAAAAAACAGTTGATTATTGCATTTTAATATAATTGAGTGATATTTTTGTAACAAGGTGAAATATAGGAATATAAGTGTTTGACTTTTTTGACATTTTAATATTGATTTTTGCTTTTGAGTGACATTTTTGTAATAAGGATGAAATATGGGGATATTAATATTTGACTTTTGTTGTCATTTATGGGCTGACAAGTTCAGTTGCGACAAACTAAAATGACAAGTAGTCAAGTTGAGTTGGGACGGAAGTACTATTTGTTAGTTACCATGTCAACGTTATGCTGGTTCTTAAACTTTTCCTTAATGAAATTTATGAAACACATGCAAGTCCAAATTGGTGAACTTATGAAAAAATCCCCATTTTTAGGTGTTTTTCAACTTTTGTAGACTGAAATTATTGGTGTAATATGCTTTAGTTTTCCCACTAACCATTTACTTTATATACTATATATTTATATTCGTCCTCATTTAACACACGTGAAATAATCAATTGATTTGATTTGATTTAGATAGACAAAAAATATCAAGTGATCAATGAAATTGTTGGTGTGAATTGTAATTAGCTGCAATATGATATTTCGTGTGTACCATTTTAATTGTTATTATTATGGATATGACAATTAATTGATAAGTTAACGAAAGACTATACGTATTTCTTAAATTAAGTGCACAATAGTTATTGAAGTGTATAACATAATTAATGGAGACTTTTTGTAACATTGTTAGTATATTAAGTAAAAAATTGCTAATTAAATAATTGGACAAAAACAAGAATCATGGCTAGATTGCGAAGACAAAAAAAAGGTGTTGTTTCCTATAAATTATTGGGTAATAAGATTCTGATAATTACAAGTTACTCCTATATAAGTTGGAAAACTAATATTAATTTATATTGTAAAGATTCCTAAAGTTAATTGCATATAGGTATATACGTAGGAAGAAAGTAGGATTTTTATTAGATAAATTCATCAAATTATATTTAGGAAATTGTCTCATATAATTTTTGTGAGAGAATAGTTTTCAATATTATGTACATAAATTATATAAAACCGTCTTTCATATATAATTTTATGATATGAAGCTCATTTAATTAGACATGTTAATTTAAATATATTGACTCGTCTTATAAAATTAGGTGTGGAAGATGGTATTATGTACAAGAATCCTACTCTAAAATATAGTAATAGTTGAAAAATTAAAAAGTTGTGTAATTATATATATAAAGGACAATATGGTCTCATTTATTATTTGAGGTCTTTTATACGTCTTCTCTAAAGGTCAACAAACTACGCAAGTCAACTTAGTTCCCGAACGATAAGTTATGAGATGATATTATGAATAGTTTTCGTGAAATAAATGTCTGTTATTCTTAAATTGAACTCATTTTCACGATTTTTATATGAATTATTATAAGTGTGGGTTATGAGTGGACTCATCTCACGAAACAAAATTCGTAAGATTCGTAAGACGATTTCATGTAAAACCTGACTCATAATAACTATACACATATAGACACAATTATTCTCTTTAATTAAAAAATATTTAATTAAATACTAAAACATGAAAAAAAAGAATATATTATGCATGTTGCAGTTAATATATATTTATATGTACATTAATGATCAATATATTATTATGTTTTCAGATTTATACTTAATATGTATATAAAAAATATTCATAAATATTTTAATGACATTCATAATTATAAATTTCTTCAAAATATTTGGTCTTACCAATCCAAATGGCGCTTAATTATTTCATGTTAATTAGAGATAAAATATATGCCCATCATGGCATCAAAAACCTAAAATATCTTAATATATTTTTAAATAACATAGATAACTCAATATTGAACTTATTTATGCTGACAAATACACCAAACTGTTATACCAAAATGTTTTTTTGTTGTAATCAATTTCTTCAAAAATGTGTATTATTGGTACTTAAGAAATTAAATTCAATAAAAATCAATTTAAATAAGGTCCATAGATTAAGAATAAACTAATACAATAATTACAATAACAAATCAAATGGATGAAGTAATAAAAATGTAAAATACAAAAAAAGACAATAAGTAATTATATTATTAAAACAAATAGATCAAGTAATACAAAATGTAAAATAAAAAAAATGTTGATTTGATATTTTTAGGTGGAAAAATAATAGGTAAAAATGTAATTATATCCCACTTCCTTATTATTATTATAATATAAATGTTACACCACCTTATTTTCAAAGCATTTAATATACATTATCATAGTGATGTTATTGAATATAGGTAACACGTTACGTTACGTAGTTATCGAATACATCAAATCTAATAAAAGATATTATGTGACCCATCGGGTGGACAGTCATTAGTGCATTAAATTGGGGTGTGAAACGATTAGACTATAACATTTAATGAATTTTGTTAGTTCTATAGGCAAACTTTACAATCACAGTGTTTATAGTGATATGATTTCACATCACATATGAATTAGGCATGCTTCATTTTCAGTCATAAATGCAAAGGCAAATTAATTAGAATATATAGTAGTATTGATTAGAATATCGATTTGGAGACATTTATTTTAATTTTCAGCTTTAAAGTTGCTAAATTAAAATAACATTTTTTGTTTTAGAAAATACTTAAGGAGTTGAAATGTGATGATTCAATATACATTTAATTAATTAAGGACATATATGAAATTACGAATTAAAAACCAAAATATTATAGTAACAAGTCTATTTTTGTGAGACGGACGAAACTGGTATACAAACCTATCTTTATAGAACGAATGATGCAATTGATATGAGACACAAGGAGACAGTGATTTTGATACAGAATTCCGAGCCGCAACACTTTAATTAGTCCATCACTCAAATTAAAACTTCATGGTGTACATTTTTTTTAGCACAAAAACTCACGTGAGACGGTCTCACAGATATTTTTCGTGACACGGATCCTTATTATCCATGAATTGAATTTATATCCACAACTTTTCATATGAATTGCTAATTGTGGGGCATGAGTTAACCCGTCTCACCAAAAAAATTCGTGAGACGGCCTCACACAACGACTACTCTTTTCTGGGAAACTTTGTTCACTCGAATCACCATTTCTTGACCATGTCTCTCTAAAGCTTTACTTGTTAATGAGAAATTGAGAGGTTGTGGAGATTGAAGATTGCAGGAGTTGACAGTCCTTATCTCTCTCACTCAACATATTCATTTTTTCCAACCAAAGTATTATTAAAGTATTAAGAGTTGAATCGATTTCAAGTGGTCCATTATCTCATTCAAAACTCTAATTGTAGCCTATTATCCCTCTAATTGGTGTTGTTGTTGTTAACAATCATTTAATTTAATTTCAATGCAGGAAATAACTGGTGTATTTATGAAACTTTTATGTAATGTTAGTCATACATTTATATTATATTAGCATACCTTTATGTACTACTTCATCTAAAAAAAACCTTAATTTCGGCATAATTAATATGCATGTGTATACCCTTATGTGGTATAACGCATACCCTTTTGTGATATTAACTCTACCTTTATATCAGCATAGTCATACCTTAACATGAGTAAAAGATATAACTAGTATGACTAAAAGGTATAACCAACATAATTAGAAGGAATGAAAATTTTAGTTAAAAATCAAGGTGTGAAATCTGGATATAAAGATAAACTATGAGTATATGTGTAGCATTCAAGTATAATCTGGATATATTAAAGGAAAAACATTCAAGTATATGTTTAACTATCTCATTCACTTGAATTTCCTTTTAAATTAGAAATTCAATTAAATTATGTTTATATATATATATATATATATTAAATCAATTAACGATATAAAAAAATTCAATTAGGATCATATATCTATTTCCCATGTGGTTCTAAATATCTTAGATTTCATTAGTATTAATTTTATATAACTAATGAAATGAAATAGAAAACTAGAACGTCATAACAAATTAGATTATCTCTTAGTTTTATCTACAACAAGGTGACAGGGACCCCACACCACTCTATCGTGGAGCAATTTTTTTGATCAACTCTCACTTAGAAATGGTGATTTTCCTCCATAGGTTTGTATATAATAGGGTTAATTCCAATTTCAGTTTTATATGTATGATCATTTCCATTTAAATAACAAAGTATACGTTTTTCAATTTTGATGTGGTATGTTTCTACCTTTTCCAATTTTAATCATATTATTCAATTTTGGTCCTATATGTTTTAATTTTTTCAGCATTTTTAAGTCCGAATTATCAAAATTGTCGATGCCATGTAAGATTTACCGACAGCCATCCGATCAATATTGGATTGAAACCGGAGAAATTTAAAGCATATAGGATGAAAATTGGAAAAAGTAGAAACATATATGACTAAAATTGGAAAACGTATACTTGATTGTCCAAAAAGAAAAGAGTGACACTTGTGTGCACCGGGGGCACGGTGCCCCATATTAATCATCATATGATGTTAAATATATACTCTACAAGTATCACATGTATATTCTTATAAACATATGATACTTGTTGAATCTATTTATAACACCAAGAAAATAACACATATATGCACATGATACTAAACACATGTATTAAAAACATAATGAAATTTGAAGACATAATAAAAGGATGGGGCTGAAGAGAGAGAAGGAATCAAAATATAGAATCATTGTATTGAGAAATATTGTAGTTGTCACTCTAATTCTGTTGTAAAGCCCATTTGGTTATTTTCCCTTTTGAGCAAATGGCCCTAATTACCCATTTTATTAAAAAAATGAGTCAAAAAAAAAACCTTCGTCATATGGAAAGTTCTAAAATACCCACTTTTATTAAAAAGTGGTCCAAAATACCCACTTTTTGAAAGTCAAATTAGACATGAAATAGACATGATTTGACATTCCTGAAATAATTGTTCTGTACGACAACTGTTGCTCTCTTTTATATGTGTCAGTGAATGGGGTTATGCCACATGTATAGATACATTTATATATTGAATGAAGTTATGACACGTGTAAAGTTGACCTTTTATCACATGTCCAAACAGTTGCTTACACACGAAAAGTGATGTGATATAAGGCTAGAAAATGGAAAAAAAATTCAACTTCCACGTGTAAAAGAGACACGAAAAGTAAATAAATATAACACACTCCAAATTGGGATAGGATAATACGAAAAGTTTTAGTATAACCTTGATTTCAAGAGTTTTCGTGTAACCTTAATTTGAAGAGTTTTCGTGTAACCTTGATTTCAAGAGTTTTCGTGTAACCCTATGTGTAGGTGTTACACGAAAACTATTATATTAATCTTGTTTGTCCCAGTGGAATTATAACTCAATTTGCTCATTGTGGTCCTGAGTTCGATTCCCACTGGCTGCAAAGTTGTCCTATACGAAAAGTGGGCTGGTCAAAGCCCTCAACTCCAAGGCGTGGGCCCATATTTGAAAAGTGTACCAATTTCTGCATGATTTGAGACAAGATTCTATTTCTATTTTTTTTGCCAAAAGAAGAGAGGAGAATTAAAGTGACAAAAAAATAGAGGAGAATTAAAGTTGCCCTACACGAAAAGTGGGCTGGTCAAAGCCCTCAACTCCAAGGTGTGGGCCCACGTCTGAAAAGTGTACTAATTTCTGTATGATTTGAGACAAGATTCTATTTCTACATTGATTTAACAATCTCACACAAATCAAAAGTGAGTATTTTTGGAATAAAATTTAGATTTTTAGTTACATTTATCCTTATATTATAGGAAATGTTATTTTATCCCTATTTATAGGAAATATGGTAAAAATGGCTTGTTCCCCTTTTGTTTTTTTGGGCCTTGAGTTCAGATAAGTAGTTTTGAACTTTTAAGCCTTTTAAGGTAAAGTTTATTTTGGTAACTTATGAGATATTTAATTTTAGTGGTAAAATAAGTTGTTAAGATCTTTGCGTACGTTTTAACTTATAAGATCTTACTATTTAAACTATACGAAACATTATAGAGAAGTTTATAAACCCACTCAAAAATGGGGGCAACAGGAATCATTATAGACAGGTTTATAAACCCACTAAAAAAAACATTCATGTACCGGTAACACACAAGTTCCATGTTCCGAGCCTCCTTAGGAATGAATTACGCACACAAAAGAGAGTCTCTTAGCAACATCTTAACCAACATATGAGAAAAGTAATATAAACTAGTGTAAAATACTAGAGTTTTCCTATGTGGGACAAATAAGGTCCCAAAGCTTCCAACTCCCTTTCAAGGATCCAAACCCCTTACTTTGACCCTCAATTTCTCAATCACCTGTTAACCATTTTGGACGAGCTATATACCGAATCAAAGCTCTCTCGGAGGAGATCTCATCTCTTCATTCGGATTCCATTTTACGAAATGGGACCCACCTCAAATTATTACCCCAAAATGGGCAAAAATTCACTAAATTTTCCAACCGTTATTAGTAATGTTGCTTATATATGGATCATACTTCATCCTAAATTTGAAATAAAGTTATAGATTCAATGATTCTAGCTCTTCATAGAACGCAAAATGATGATATATACGAGAGTCAATAAATGATCACTATCTTATTTTGAAAACACACAAATTGATATGCAATAATCAGATGTACAACGTAGTTATTTAGATTTTAGAAGATAAAACAAACTAACTAACATATTTAATATAGAAATTATAATATCATTATGTGGTTATTGATGAACCAAGACATGTCTGCGGTATTCTGCGAGAGCCCATAATGTAAATATGTTTCTGTATAATGGAAAGTGTAACATGCAGTTATACTTGAACACTCCAGTAATTTCCTACAAATAAACAATCAAATAATTAATTAGTATGATGGTTACATATAATTAAGCCTAAGATTAAGAGGAATAATAGGAAATTAGTTCTTCTTAATTATTATATGCATACCTGTTGAGGAAAATCACCATTTTCTAACTGAGAGTTGATCAAATATTTTGCTCCACGATGGAGAGGTGTGGGGTCTCTATCACCCTGTTGTAAGTTCATTGCCATATGTATTATTAAAAATAAACATGTTTAATTTTGCATAAAAGATCCTTAATTGTGTTCTAGTTTTCTATTTCAATTTATTGATTTAGAATATAATGATTAATGGTAGGGTTAGATTAACCAACCTGACGTGCATTAATCAGACCCATCATAGCCCATGAGGTGTGAACCACATTTGAATCTGATTGGATATATTCCTATTTTCAGATAAAAGCAAGCAAGAACATTTAATTATATAATATCATCAAAATACTCGTGTAGTAATTGCTTAAGATTATTATAATAATGATAATATAACAATAATTAGTACTACCTCCATCCCAAAATAAATGACATTTTAGCAACTAAAATCTGTCCCAAAATAATTGTCGTTTCGTATTTCAAAGCATATTTATAGGGGTGTGCAGTTTTCGGTAAAAACCGAATTAACCGACCGAACCGAACCGAAATACACAATTCGGTTCGGTTTTTTCTTATTCGGTTCGGTATCGGTTTTTGAAATCTAGAAATTCGGTAGTTCGGTTCGGTATCGGTTTTTAAAATAATAACACCGTATTAACCGAACCGAACCGAATTATATATTATATATAATAAAATAAAAAATAATAATAATAATAAAAATAATAATAAGAATAAGAATAATAAGAATAAGAATAATAATAATAATAATAATAATAATAATAATGATGATGATGATGATGATGATGATGATGATGATGATAATAATACTAATAGTAATAATGATGATGATGATGATGATGATGATGATGATGATGATAATGATAATAATAATAATAATAATAATAATAATAATAATAATAATAATAATTCGGTTTTGCACCGAACCGAATTGAAATAATTCGGTTCGGTTGCAGTTCGGTTTTAGGGTCTACTCGGTTAATTCGGTTTCTTATACCCACAATTCGGTTTTTTTTCGGTTTTGTCAATTCGGTTCGGTTCGGTTCGGTAGCCGAACCGACCGATGCACACCCCTACATATTTACATACAATATACCAAATATGCCCCTATTTACTCATCTCAAATTAAATGTATTAAAGAGATAAAAAATCCTCATTAATTAAACTTAAATAGGGGTAGATTGGACTTTTTATCACATTTCTTAATATATGTGCAAAAGGCTAAAACGTCATTTATTTTGGGACGGAGGTTACAGACGAGAATATTTAACCTTTTTAGGACAGGAGAGGTAACTTTCGCCCCACCCACCATCACCTCTCTGTGATTTTAGCAGAAAGTCAACAGCTTTTGGAATGGCCAAACAATTGTCATAGGTTTTGGCAGCTGCAGTTAGTGCTCTAAGTGCAAACCAAGTAGCATATGTAAAGCAAACACCCCAATTTCCATACCTGTAATAAAAGCATGCACTTCAACTAATTAGGTCTGAAATTATTATCATAAGCATTAAAGATCGGGGTAGAAAATATATACCATGAACCATCGTGTCTCTGAACGCCCTCGACATAGGCAATAGCTTTTCGTATAAAGGTTGCAATCTCTTTCTCACGATGATCGGGGAACAATGCTTTAAAAAGAACCAGGGCTTTGATTGCTGATGAAGTGCACTCCACATACCTAGATTCATTGATCATAAAATATCCATTTAGACTCATATGTAGGATTTAAACGAGAGATCATGTGGGTGATCGATCTTACTCATGCTCAATCACGATATCAGCTAGAAATTCTGTAGGATTCAATAACTAATAAACAAAACAAAATCAATCGTTAACACACACACATATATAAACAATGTTGTTATATTATATGTTCTTGAAGAAAGTACCTCTAACCACTTTGAGGCTACAGCAGGCTCCCATCCTGGTAAGCCACCATTTTTGCTCTACAAATATTCGATTTTTGTAGCATATATATATATGATTATATAAATAGTTCAGTATCATTTATTCAACTTAGGATATATATATATGTAATAATGTAAATTTACCTGTAAAGAAAGCAATACATTGACAGCATTGTATAACCCATGAGACTCTATTTTTTCTCCAACAATCTCAGAAGGCATCATGGAGAAAAGAAGACAACACTGGCAGAGAAAGAAACAGGACAATAGTTAAAGCATCTACATGGATGGATAGATGTTAATGTTATAAGATAATTAAGATACCTTTAATCCTTCTGCAGTACAATCAGAAAGTTGCCACCCATGATCTTGATCGGAAAATGTCCACGAGCCTTTAGAAATATGACGGTACATACTCTTAAAGTCACCGGACGGATCATCCTTAACCTGAGACTTTTTGATGAAGTCATGCCCTAGTCGAAGGGTCTCGCCTATTTCATCCGTTAGATCACTCGCCAGCAGGGCCTGGACAGCGAAGCCCGTATCCCATTCTTGGCTCCCAAAGCTCTGCATCTTCATGCCATCTTCACTTATCCACAAGTAATCTGGGATTCTTGCAAGATGTTTCTTGAAATAGTCCCCATTAGGGTCCTCAACCCAACATGCTAACATACACAACACTTTCTCCACACATCCAATCGTGATGTATCTGCTGTTTTCATCTTCATAGTGGATGTGTTTCATTGCCACTCCTAATGCTTTCTCTCTGATCAACTTGTTGAAAGGCCAACGCGTCAACAATGGCTCGGTTACTACATAACAACTGTCCCAGATCAAATCTTGGATCAAGGGATGTGGATAGTACATGTCCTCCTGCATTATTACTATTATTACCTAGCTAGCTTGATATCAACATCAAGAAATCAAGTAATCTAAACCTCAATGATCGATATAATATTACCAACCTTTGCACACAAATGTCTTATGCTTCTCCACTTGATCTGCTCATAAGGTTCATCATAAAGCTCTTCTCTTAGTTGCAAGACAAGAGGAGTAATGGGACCAACAAATCTCTTGCCATATAAATAAGACATTGGCATGTAAACCAGTCGACAATAGCACCACATTTTCGCTACAAATTAGTTTTCATGCAATAGTCATATATCACAAAAGCTATACATTAAGCTACTTAGATTTGATTTGCAGTGAATCTTACATGGATGCACGGGCAAAAAAGAGGGAAGGAGCCAATATTCAGGTGGCATTGGATTGCATCCTACCCATTCATATACTCCCAATATCTAGATACAAAAATCATTCCTTATATGTAAACTTTAAGCTTCTATATATGGAGTGACAACTAACAATACATGAGATACCGTCCGTTTTTAGTCCTTTAAAAATGTATCCTTTCAATTAGGTCATGTAATTGAAAAATACATCTTATTTTGGTCCTATAATTGAAAATCGAAATTCCTACAAAAAAATGATCAAAATTGGACGAAATTGTCAATTACAGAGCTAAAACTGTTTTTACGGCAGGACTAAAAACGGACAGTGACTTTGAGGGAGGACGAAAAGTGAGTTTTTTTCCAACAAAATATACATACCGAAAGCCAAGTTTTTCCCCAAGAAGGAATTGCTTTCGCAGTGCCATGATCAAGAATCCATTTTCTTGCTCTATTGCAAGCATTGTTTTCACCTCCATCGGGCCCTTCGCCTAATATACGCAAGCAAATGTAGCTAAGCACCGTGCAAAACATCACGCTATGGCCTTCTATGTGCAGGCCCCACCCACCATCTTCATTCTGTTGTCGAAAGATAAGTCATTTATCAATTATATTATTTTATACGTACATAGATACGTATTATGTTCGATGTTGCACCTGATGATTATATATGTGACGAAGACTTTCACGACGGTATTCTTCTGGGAAAACAACGTTGAGATGACCGGTGATGTACATTGCCATGACCTACAATGCTTTGATTTTTAACTAATAACAATGTAGCTTATTTGATTAATTTCATATGAATTATTCAAGAATGAAAGAGATAGTTATAAACTATTTGAATTAACAGATGGAGAACTCATTCTTTGATTGAACCAATGATTTTCAAAATCGATTGGTTATTTGATTATTTTCATATGTATTTTTAGGGCATCTCTTTAGCCCTTTTAGTTTATATCTGGCACAATTTTAATATGAAAAATGTTATTCATTTCTAGTTATCCATCAAATTCGAATGTTTTTAACTTAATATTGAAGATGTCCAAGTTTTGATTTCGTAATTGGTTACGTATAGTACTAGAAAAAGCTTGTTCAATTGGCAACCGAATAATTGATAAATAATTAAATTATTGTTTTGTAACATATATACATTAAAATAATTTACTTACAATAAAATTATTATACGGCAGCTCCAAAATACGAAAATATAAGTATTGTAATTGTATTCAAGATATTTACTTTTCGATAATCCATTGATTTTATGAAAATATAATACTACTGATATAAAATGTTAATTTTGTGTATTATAATTATTTTATAGTAAAATATTTTATGCAACTGGTGCATGGGATCCATGCACTCGGGTCGACCCGCCCCACGCGTCTCTGACGCGTGTTTTCACTCTCCCTAACGCGCTCTCACGCGCCTCCACGCGCCTGGTAGGTGCTCTCAAACTCATTAAGATTCGCTCCAGGCAGTCATGACCCTAACATAACATGAAGGTGTGATTAACATTGTTTTTTACCTTCATGTTATATTAGTGTTACCTTCATGTTATATTAGTGTTACTTTCGTGTTATTTTAGTTCAATGGTTTTAAACTAAGGATATGAAATTTGGAGATGGGGTCACATTAACATAACGCGAAGGTAACCCTAACATAACACGAAGTTAACACTAACATAATGTGAAGGTAACGACCAAACACGCGAAAAAAATAAAGAAGAGTGGACTGGGCGGGCTAGCTCAGCTCAGCACGACCCACCTGCACTGGTTGGATCCTATATAATAAATAAATTAAAAACTGACCAAAGGTGGAAGAAAGAACAATGGTCCAGCATTTTCAGCTGGCCAGTGCCCATCACTTGCTTGCAACGCTGAAAAGTAGCTGACTGTCCGCCGCAACGCGGCGGTGGCCGCCTCATAGGTGACGTCATCGCCGGCAGCCACCTTCACTTGAGGTATTGTCTGTTTGAACTTCTTCTCGTGCAAGAACTTCATGCATATTTGAACAGTAACTATTTTTAGTAGTAATTAATAAGATGTATATATATATAAAGGGAAATATCAATCTTAGTCTAGTAACATAGGTATTTTATAGTTTTGGTTCATTATTTATCCACTTTTTTCAATTTTAGTCCTTTTGGCTGGCATTTCAGATTTTCCGGCTGCCACATCAAATATTCCTAAGTTACCAGATCAAAATTGATATTCTCCTTATATATATTATATTACATGGTTCATAAATAATTACCTGAATCCGCCATAGGAGGTCGCTATTGGGCTTGATCCGGTTCCGGTTAGCCCGGAATTCTTGTCGGGCTTTCTCCACCTCTTGACGGAGCTCCGGTGTGCCAGAATTCGGGTCGAACTCCCATGTTTGTCGGCCCACGTAGTTGTTGGTGCTGTAGAGATAAGGAGTGTCAACTCCTTCTGCAATCTTTAGTCTCCACATGATTAATCAATCTGTTTTTCCCTTTTTGTTCAACCTCTCAATTTCTCATTAACAAGTAGAGCTTTGAAGAGAGAGAAATAAGAGAGAGAGGGTTAAGTAAATGGTGATTCCAGTGAACACTTCCTCACAATATATATTGCCATGAAATTTTGAATAATGAATATCTGTACCAAAATTTCTATCTCATTTACGTACCATAACATATTATTTTCTTCAAATATATATAGGTAAAATAATATTTACACATGACATTTGAAGAAATTACGTTGGAGCAAATAATGAAAGTCATTATCTTCATAAAGAAAGGGTTTATATTAGGTAAGACATTAGTAACTTTGAAGCCGAAATTTTATACAAATTAATTTCCCCAAATCCATATTCTAAATTCTAATTAATAGAAATTTTCGTTGCTACATGTGTCGATACGAACAATGATAGCTATTTAATATTTATGACTAAAAATGAAGCATGCATGCATATATCACATGTTATTAATGAGAAATAAAACCCAACCAGTTGTGTGGAGGTGGGTGATTGACCAACCAAACCCACAAATTCATCATCCAATTTTATGTCATTTGTGCAATTATGATTGATTGTAGTTAAATTTTATGGATATAATTTTTTTTTCATTTTATTTTTTAAAAATAATCAAATTCTTATCTTCATTTTTTTAATCTATAAATAGAGTCTAATATTGACATATTTTGAATCACAATTTGTAACTCTTTATTTTCTCTCAATCTCAAGTTTTATCTTTTTTTGCATCTATAAGATTCGTTCTGTTCTCATATAATTTCTATCTTTTCTCATATAATTTTTATACTTTCTTATTTAATTTAAAAATAATATTATCGTCGATGATTCAAAGCCATGACCATGGTACGTATTCTGCAAGAGCCCATAATGTAAATATGTTCCTATGCAATGGATAATGTAACATGCAGTTATACTTGAAGACCCCTGTAATTTCCAACAAATAATAAATCAAATAATTAAGATGATCATGATAACATAAATTAAGATACAAGACGAGAAATAGACAATTAGTCTTGATTATTATATATATTGGGTTAATTTCAATTTTAGTCTTGTATATATGATCTTTTTTCTTTTGGCAAAAATTTATATATCTATGGAGCACATAGGGGCACAGATCTATATGTAATATACATGTTCTTCAAGTGTTATATATACTCTTAAGGTATTACTTGTTATTTAGTGATATATATTAAAAATATACTCTTTAGGTATCACGTGTATACTTTTAAGATATTACTTGCTTATTCATTAAAAATATCGATATTTTGTTATGTTTATAAATAATACTTTAAGAGTATATACTTAATACCTAAAAAATATACACAAAAACTCATGTAAGACAGTCTCACGGATAGTTTCCGTAAGACAGATCCTTATTACCCATGAATTGAACTCATATCCACAAATTTTCATATGAATTGCTAAATATGGGTTATGGGTTGACCCATCTCACGAAAAAATATCTGTGAGACGATCTCACACAAGACTTACTGGAATATATATATATATATATATATATATATATATATATATATATATAAACCATGCAACGGTCAAATTGGGGACACCATACCAATAACACATAAGTGTCAATATGCCGAAGAGTCACATGCCCAATCTACCCAATTTTATATAACGAGGTACAATTCTACCCATCATTATAATATTTGTAACTCATATACCCAAAACTTTAAAGTATTATCCCCAAATACCCAAAAACACATATGTACGAATGTCAGGGAGAAGTCAGGGAGAATTGAAAGTACATATATAATATATTATATATTGATTTATATGAATTGGATATATTAAAGTAGAAATGGTAATATATATTGATACATTATATATTGATTTATATTAATTTTGATATATTAAAGTAGAAATGCAATATAATTGAATTCAGGTTAGTTGTGTATAATTTATTTTGTTTGATTATTGTTTGAATGGTTTGTTATTTGATTATTGTTTGAATGTTGAGATCAAAATAATTGTTGAATTTGTGTAGAAATTTCGTAGGAATTATTGAACAAAATAACGAAAAAAAATTAAACAATTTCGTTAACCCCTTAAAATGGAGGGGTTAACGAAATTAAAGAAAATTTTCTTTCATTTCGTTAACCCCTTAAATTTGAGGGGTTAACGAAATTCCAGAATTTTTTTCTTTAATTTCGTTAACCCCTAAAATTTGAGGGGTTAACGAAATTTCAGAATATTTTCTTTAATTCCGCTAACCCCTTAAATTTAAGGGGTTAACAAAACTATCTAAAAATCCCTAACATTTCGTTAACCCCCAAAGTATAAGGGTTAACGAAATAAAGTTGTATTCAAATTTTTTTTTCGTTAATTAGTATTTTCTAATTCGTTAATTCTTATTTTCCAATTCGTTAATTTTTTTGTTAATTAGTAATTGTTAATTTGTTAGTCCATTGGTTAAGCTTTAGTTAGCACTAATTCCGTTAGGTATGATTTTTTAATTCGTTAGCCCTACTTTTTTTATGTCGTTAATTAGTTTATTAATTTTGTAATTGTTAATTAGTTAAGCCATACTTTTAAATTAGTTTATGAATTAGTTTATGAATTTTGTGGAATGAATTCAATTGTAAATTTTGAATATTAAAACTAAGGCAATTTTTTTCTTCTAATTGTCTTATTATTCACATGTTTTAAAAATAAAAGTAAATGCATGTAAAAAAGTAAAAGAAAGGATTCTGACATCTTTGCAAAACAAAGTATATATATGACTTCAAAGTCAAAAATGGATATTTGGAGATAATAATTTATATTGATGGGTAGATGGAGATAAAAATTTATATTCATGGATATTAAAGTGAATTGATTATATTTAAATGGGTAATTCGAAGTATTTTCTCATATGGCGAAAGTGACTAATCCAAACTCAAGGCCCAAGCCCAAATCTAACTTCACCAGAATTAAATATAGGCGAAACGTCAGACCCAATAGGGCCAAGCTTACTAATCCAAACTCAAGGCCCAAGCCCAAATTTAACGTCACCTAGCACCTTAAATAACCCGCACAGAAACCATTAAATACCCGACACGTGTCACTCTATCTGCTGACGCAGCCCTTTCTGGTAGCACAGAACTTGTGTGCTACCTCAACTTCAACATATTTGGGCTTGGCGCGATCCTCGCTGCAAAATCTTGGAGCCAAAGCTGCCCCTGAAATTTCAATTCAATCCCATTCAATTTTTCCCTTTTTTCATTTTCTTGAATAAAATTCGAAAAATAATCCCTTTACACCTGTGCATTCATTGATTCATTCATCATATACACACCATCAACGTTTACTGCAACTACTTTTTTGGAATTCTCTTCTTAAAGCATAATAAATTTATTCTGGTTTTCTCCCTGATTTACCGAACCGTTCCATCCATCTGGTTTCTCGAAATTGTTGATCGATTTGTTTGCGTGGGAGACTGAGGATTTCTTGCGAATTGAATGAGCAAGATATCAGATTAGAGGGTGGATTTTTTTTTTTTCTCAATTTTTTGTGTGGGTTCTGAATCGGGTCGGTTTGAGTTCGTGATTCTGAACGGTTGGGTTGATGAATTTGCGGCGGAAGATTGTTGAATCTCAGTGGGCAATAATCAGGGGAGTTATTTGAATTTTGAAGGGCATTTGAAAATAGTTACTTTTCGTGGAAAAGAGGAATTAGGGTTTTTTACGGTATTGGGTTTTGTGCGGTAGGCGAAGTTGATTGGTAATGACGGGGATATGATCTGGAAGCCGTCGAGGAAAATCGAAATGCCGAAACTTAAGCGTTGCTCGGTAGAAAAACGGGAAATCACGGGTGGCTATGATGCTGAGGAGTCATGCACCGCCGCTGGGAATTCTAAGAAGGTGAAGAAGAGGACCAGTCAGTTTTTTACAGTTCCTGTCACTCAATTAGAAGGGGACAACGTTGATTTCTCGAATTTTTGCCCAAAGACTGGTGCAGCATTCTGCGATGGCGAAGCGAATTCTGTTGCCGAGGGGGCACCTAAGAGTAAGCCTCCGTTGTTGAAGTCCTCGCGGGGGCGTAAGCAGGTACTCCCGATGAAATTCAATGACTCTGTTCTGCATTCATGGAAGAAAGAAAAGTCTGAGGCTTGTGATGATTTGGAGAGCTGTTTAGCTGATAATGATGAATATGTTCAGGATGGGCATCGTAATAAGAAGGCAAAGAGAGATGAGTCTTCGGCATCTTATGACGAAATATATTTAGTGAAGAAACCACGAATGGAAGGGAAATTTGAATTCCGATTGAAGAACATTATTTTAGAGCCTTCTTTTAGTTCACCAAGTTCTGTAACATCAGTCAATGAAGGAGTTTCTTCTGTTTTCCCTGCGGTGGAGAGTGGTGGGAAGGTGAATGGATATGCAGGATTGAGGAAGACCGCGAAGGAGATAGTGATGGAGAAGAAGGCTGACTTTTACGAACCTAGTGATTTTGTGAAGGGGGATATAGTTTGGGCGAAATGTGGGAAGAATTTTCCGGCTTGGCCCGCTGTTGTGATTGATCCCCTATTGCAAGCTCCTGAGGCTGTACTAAGAGCTTGTGTCCCTGGCACTCTTTGCGTAATGTTCTATGGGTACTCCAGGACTGGACAAAGGGTAATTTGCTCTCTTATACTTTCGCATGAATGACTTGCTTCTAATACTTAGGTGGCACACAATGTACTCAATAGAAAATCAGATCAGTGCTATGAAGACCTGCAGCTGGTTTACAGCTCTGTTTTAATCTGGGCTTTGATTTTTGAACGTCCTGGTCTCATGCTAATGGATATGTTATTGAAGTGCTTGTGAATGTTGCTGTACTTTTTGTAAACACCAATTTGTATAGAAGCTTGTTCTCTTTCTGGAAAAGCTATTATTAATATAATTGTTGATTGCAGGATTATGCATGGATAAAAGCTGGAATGGCTTTCCCATTTAAAGCGTACATGGACAGGTGAATATGATTTTGACTTTTGTCATAAACTATGCTGAGGAAAGTTGGTGTTCAAATTTGTTTGATTTTTAGATTTCAAGGACAGACTAAGTTGCATGGTAGCAAGCCAAGTGATTTCCATATGGCTATAGAAGAGGCAATTTCCTCAGAAAATGGATGTGCAAATTCTTGCATGGTACCTGAGCAGGCAACATCACCTACAACTAATTGTGGTGAGGCTGAAGAGGCAACTGGATCAAATCAGGAGTCAGAATGTATTATGCAGCAGGTAAGTTTTTTTAAAACTGTTTTAACTAGCTCTGATTTAGAATGTATCTGAAGCTTCCTTGATGGTGGGATGTAATTTAAGTACTCAAAACCACACTTATAATTTAGCTAGAGATTATAGTGGTTGGGAAGTGTGATCTCAGAATTTCATGTTAAAACTGCCTTCTGGGGTTTGGAGGCATAGAGTTTATGATTTGTTATACATACCTTATTTATATCAGACAAAAATGAATGTACTGTTCAAGTCATGTCTATTTACCTTTAAAAGCTCTTGCTTCCTTGAATTACCAAGTTGGCCTTAATCTCACTATCAGGTTTCTCAAGTGTTATGGACTCATTTTGCATTGTTTGTTGCAGGAGATGCCAGTCGAGATGAAAGATACCCGAGCTTGTGGCAGCTGTGGTTTGATATTTCCATGCAGAATGGTGAAGAAAATAAAGAACGCAACAGCTAAAGCGCATTTCATGTGCGAACATTGTATTAAGGTTAATCAATTGCTATCCATCTACCTACTCTCAGTTATTTCTTGAATATCTAATTTACTTGAAAAGTGGTATTAATGTAGTTAAGAAAATCAAAACAATACTGTGGTGTTTGCAAGCAAATTTGGCATCATTCTGATGGTGGAAGTTGGGTAAGATAATACGCAATTCTTGTCCATTTTTTGTATTCTTGTAAATGATTATTTAATTATCCAGTTTTTCTCTTGCAAATTCATTGTGGGTTGTATAGGTATGTTGTGACAGTTGTGATGTTTGGGTTCATGCTGAATGTGCTGGCATCTCTACTGACCTTATGAAGGTTTGCCTATTAGATATAATATATTAAGATGAACTTCTTGCTATTGCTGTCTTGTTCAGTTGCAACGAAGGTTGAATTGCTAGCATTTGATGTACATAATGATTTGTAGGATCTGAAAAATATGGAGTATGTCTGCCCGAACTGCACTGTGAAGTCGACATCTACACTTTTGGCCCTGGAAAAGCAGAAGTGTTTTGTTAGGTGTGTATCTTATTGCCCTTGTGTTATACGCAGTGTTGTTTCTTGAGAGGATATTTAAGGTCTAGCATTGTTTCTTGTTTCAATTGGATTTTCTCACATTTTACTAAAACACATAACTAAATCAAGTTTGTCTTTAACTAATTTCCACATTCCAACCCACAGTTCAATTAACTGGACCACCACTATCCTCTGCGAATTGAAGCACATAGTATACCTGCAAGTACTTGTATGTATGGATAATTGAAAAATACTTATATTGCTTGTAGAAGTTCTGAACTTGTCGAAAACTACTCGTATTATACTTATTCTGTATAATACTATACTTTAGTGAATTTTTATAGGGTGAGACTATACACACCCCACAACTTACTTAGCACACCCAATTTTCTTCACAAATGATAAATGTAAAAGTACACTTTTGGGGTGTGTTCAGTAAGTTGTGAGGTGTGTAAAGTCTCACCCATTTTTATATTTAATGAAAATGTATTGATCAAAAGTTATATAAGATTCTGAAACTTAAGTAAAAAATTATATAAGTTTTATATAGATATCATATAAATAATTAAATAGAAATTAAATGTTGTAATCATTTACAAAAGTATCGTATTATTAACTACTTATTTGATGATAGTATAATAAGTTATTATACTTTAACTAAATTTAAAGATTATATGAAGTTCTGCAAACATAAAATTGTCATAATTTTAAAAGTACTACTGTTCTGTTATAGATTAGACAATGCCAGAATGCTTATAAGTTAACCTTTGTACATAAAACATAATCTTGGTATAATTCGAAAATAGTTATAACAAAAAATGTATAAAAAATAACACCAAAATAAGCTTTATTTCACCTGAATGCTTATCTATATTCATAAGATACCCCTAACTATTGTAAATTTTGTTGTTTTAACAACTACCCAAAAAAATCTAACATATACCCGTACATGTAATATACTGAATTGTTCTCCTTCGTATAGACCAATGACTTATTTCTACAGAATATATTTTTATTCTTATAAACAAATTCGTTGCAGAGGGAGCACTGCTCAAATGAATTAATATTAGTGGGACCCACCATTTACATGTCATTTTATCATGTTTTTTCATATACATACATCTAGATCATGCTATATAAACCAAACATATTTTTATTTTGCACCCATAGAATTCTAAATCAAAATCTTATATCCAAACATAATTTTCATTTTCTAATCGAATTTCAACAAAAAAGTCAAATCTTATCTCAACAAAATGCATTTATAGCAATACCATTGAAATAGAAATTGTACAAGATTTTTCAAGCATATATTGACTTGTGTGTAAGCTGATGCCAGCCCTGCTGAAAATTTTGGGAGCAAAACCCCACCTGACAAGTTATTAGTCGTTTGCAATGCTGTGGAAGGGATTTACTATCCAGGTCTCCATTTGTAAGTTCTAAGTTTCATGAAAGAAACTTTTCTTTTGTTCATTCTGTTATCACTTTCACATATGCTGAGATGACATGAATGCTGTTCTCTAGACAATGGCAACGGTTTCCTTTATGGTTATGTGACAGTTGTTTCTGTTTATATATTCTTAATCTCAGGGTGCAGTGTCTTTGCGGTTCATGTGGTACAAAAAAATATGGGCTGAGTGAGTGGGAACGACATACAGGATGTAGAGCAAAGAAATGGAAGCACAGTGTGAAAGTGAAGGGCCATAATATGCCCCTTGAAAAATGGGTTTGTTCCCGAACCATATGTTTCAAACTACTTATACTGCTGTTCTTCATTGTTTATTGTGTGAATACTATCTTGTTTTCTGTGAGAGTGTTATCTGATTATCTCAATCACCATAGGTAATCAGATAACACTTTAACAAAGAAAAGAATCGGCAAGTAGAAAGCTGCATATCTTCCTGATGTATATTTTGGCCATATAACCTGTTCTACTGCTTATTGTTGTTTGAGTTTAATATGCTTGGTCGGCCCCCCATGGACATGAGAGAAACTGTGATTTCATCTTTTGTATTTGGCCCTTAATATATTCATAATTTATATAATTGGTGTTTTTCATTTTATCTACTAACAGCAGTGTGCTACAGATGACAGAGTACAATTTAAACTGCTTCAATCCTATGCGGTTGGATAAGCATCAACTGTTTGCTTTTCTGAAAGGTTGTTGACTGGTTCCCTTTGCAAAATGCAATTTATATTCCCTTCGTGAGGCATAGTGTATGTGTAAAACATGTGTGAGACAATTTCTTACTAGTTCCCTTTGCAGAAAAATATGAACCTGTTCATGCAAAGTGGACCACAGAACGGTGTGCTATTTGTAGATGGGTTGAAGATTGGGACTACAACAAAATGATGATATGCAACAGGTGTAGGGATATGCTGTAACAGTTGTGTAGTTCAAAGTGACCCAGTAGAATCTTCTCCATGTCGATATTTATTGATTTTTTGTTGATAGATGTCAAATAGCGGTACATCAAGAATGCTATGGGGTGAGGAACACTAAGGATTTTGCTTCGTGGGTCTGCCGAGCTTGTGAAACTCCAGAAATTGAGAGAGAATGTTGCCTATGTCCTGTGAAAGGCATGTCATTTAACAATTCTTGATGACCTCTTAATTACTATTATATGTGTTCTACTGTTTTTCAATTCTTCTGACTGGCTAGAGGCATCTTCAGGGGGTGCTTTGAAGCCAACTGATGTCGAAGCTTTATGGGTTCATGTTACTTGTGCATGGTTTCGTCCAGAAGTTGCGTTCTTAAATGCGGAGAAAATGGAGCCTGCTGTTAATATTTTGAGAATTCCACCGAGCTCATTCACCAAGGTAAGGTATACATAGGATTGACACATTTGGTGATTAGTTCTGATATCCTTTTACTTGCTCCTGCAGAGTGCCCTCTAGAAAATTTTTGGACTGGACTAGATAAGTACTGTAATGGTGGTATTAATTAATGTATAATTTGTGAAGAGATGTTAGTGATTGGACCTGGTTAAGTTTTACTAATTTAACTGTGTATGCAATAGATAAGCTGGCTAGCATTTATAATGTAGTTTATTGTTCTTTCTCCCATTACCGAATGAAAATTTTATTGTTATAAGTGAGTAACAACCCTCATTTTTATTCCTTTTCTGCTATCATTCAGGCATGCATTATTTGCAAGCAGATCCATGGTTCTTGTATGCAGTGTTGCAAGTGTGCAACTTATTTTCATGCTACGTGTGCTTCTCGTGCTGGATATTGCATGGAAGTAAGTACTATCTATCTTTGTATTATTTGTTTGTTCACTGAACAGTGACTTACTCGTTGACCATGTTATATTTATCCATCCCATCTTTTAGTCCCGGTAGATTACTCTTCAATTATCTTTATGAACCTGCTTTATATCGAAGTTCTTGTGTAATTTTTGAATGAGATTCCATCTTGATGTACATATAGATGAATCAAAAAATAACTGTCCAAAGTTATAATCTTGATTTGTAACATAGTTTGATTGATTCGGGTTTCTGGGAGGGTATGAATTAAAGTTTGTGTTGTATATATCATGATGTAAGACAACTTCTTAGTTCTCAAGTTTTTAGATCAATTCTTCTGTATGAAGTCAAATATTGGTTAATTTTTTAATTACGTGTTTATGAGTGAACTACTTTTATCGAATGCAAGGGGAAACTAATTGATTAGGCATGGTAGTGACTTTGTGATTTTACACTTTTCAATTTTCGGATTAACATGCAATTTTACAGGATTCCTTTTTCCTCTTCCTTCTTTTTTCCCCATGGTTGCTTCAATGAGTAATTATAATTCTTCTTTTCAGTTGCATTGCTCTGAGAAGAATGGAATGCAGATAACCAAATGGATATCTTATTGTGCAGTTCACAGGTATGATTATGTGCCATGGTTGTATTTTTAGTTCTTATGTAGAGACACATCTCCATGTGTTGTTACAAGAGTGGTATAGTCAGTTAAAATCAAATTTATACATCTGTACATTTGTATGTGAATAATAGCTAAACTTTTAATGAATAGATCAAAATAAATGAGTTAAACCATATATACTCTTCCATTTCTTCTTTGTTCCTTGACATTTCCTTTTGGGTCAAGGCCTTCAATGTTTATGTGTACCTGGTGTTTTAACTACTTTGTTTTGTCTCAGGACGCCTAGCACTGAGAATGTACTGGTGATTCAGACTCCAGATGGGGTTTTCTCTAACAGAAGTTTGCTCCAAAGCCAGTATCAAGAGCAATGCTCGAGAGGTGCGAGGCTCATCTCATCAAAGACTGCTGAATGCTCTGCTTCATCTCCTGCTCATACAGATGAATTTGAAGATATGTCTGCCGCAAGGTGCCGTATTTACAAACGCTCGAAAATAAAGGTTGTTTGATCATATCACTAAGCCTTCCTCAACCGTTACTGGGACTTTCTTTTTTTCTCTTTAAAATTTTGTTATAAGCAATTTTTCCTATTTGTTATTTGCTTATAATTTTTCTTCACATCTCACCTTTTCATTTTTGTATTTTATAGAGGACTGGACTGGAGTCGGTGTTTCACCGTGTGATGGGGCCCAGACTTCATTCACTACAAGATATAGATTGTTTGAGTTCACATAATAAAGTAATTAGTTTCCTTCATGAGTATTATGTTTTATTAGAAATAATTTTCCTCGTTAGTAATAACTTTATACTTGAGAGTTATTTAAATTGTTTGCTTGTTCTTTTTCTATCATTTCCAAGGATACTGAAGATTCTAAAGCTTTTTCAACACTCAGAGAACGATTAGATCATCTAAAGGTAGACGATCTTTACTGCTTATTGCGTCTACCTTTTCTCAACTCCCACCCATGTCCCCTTTTGAATCCCCCATCCAAATAGAAATTATTTACAAATCTTAATCTTAACAATTTTATTTGGTTGATGCAGAAAACAGAAAACTATTGTGTTTGTTTTGGTAAATCGAGAATACATGGGTGGGGCCTCTTTGCTAGGCGAAACATACAAGAAGGAGAGATGGTAATATTAAATGCTTTCATTATTGTTATTAGATCAAGCATGTTGTCGAACTACTTGTAATAATGCTTCAATGCTTCTGTAGATCACTTGCTACTATATCTAACTTGTACGATCTTAAATTGTGTATTTTCTCCAGGTTGCTGAATATCGTGGCGAGCAGGTGAGGCGTAGTATTGCTGACCTTAGGGAGGCACGGTATCTGTTGGAAGGCAAAGATTGCTATGTGAGTGAACTCTTCTTTTTTCTTGGTGCAGGTTCATAAATTAATGTGGGTATCCTTTTTGTCTCATGATTCATTAATTTGAAATCCAAATTTGGACCCCCTAGTTTCTTTAAGCACTCAGAACAGGTTGATAAGTGGTATGCCACGTTCTTACTGCTACTCTGGGAGCTTATCATGCTTCATCGGACTTCCATTGTTTTCACTAATGTCTAATTTCACTAGCTCTCTCTTTTACTATGTTATAATGATCTGATGCATTAATTGCAGCTTTTCAAGATCAGTGACGAAGTAGTAATTGATGCCACCAATACAGGGAACCTAGCTCGCTTGATTAATCATTCGGTATGCCCTTCTTCTATATGTTAAGACTTTTCTTTGGTAGTTCTCTTTGCATTATGTTCCACTGGGCATAGTAGGTGAAGGAACCTTTATTTAATACTGCGATTTTAGATTAAATGTGGAACGATGAGACCCTTTTTCCTTTTCTTTCACATTCTTTCTTGCATAGTAGAACTCTCATCCCAAATTGATAACTTATGAACTCTGCTTATTTGTGTTCAGTGCATGCCCAACTGTTATGCAAGAATCATGGGTATGGATGAAGAAGAGAGCCGGATAGTTCTTATTGCTAAATCCAACGTTGCAGCTGGTGATGAGCTAACGTACGTCTATCTTTTTGTCCTTAAACATGTGTATGATAGCCCTCCACACTGATATGTAAGTTCTGAACCTCTTATAACGCTGCACTTCCTTGTTGTCTGAACAGGTACGATTACAAGTTTGATCCCGACGAGCACGATGTCAAAGTCCCTTGCTTTTGTGGTGCCCCAAATTGCCGGAAATTCTTGAACTGAGTAAAAATTTGTATAGCTGCTGATAGGAGTACTGACCCTTATTCTCATAGAATTTTTTTGATAACTTTACAGCAGTAGTTGCTTTATAGTTTCCCCATCTTTCAAAATTGTAATTTCAATCTTTTATTTCTGAGATTACAATTGACTTGCAAATAATTGACAACTTGAAACAGCTATGTACCAACAGCAAAATTCATTTATTGTTTTTTTGAGAGTCTATACTCTTCTAAGTTTTAGCTATTCAGATACTTGGCAATTTCACGTGTATATGAAAGTGAACTAAAAGATAATTCATTGATGTACTACTTACTATGTTGCTTAGTTTAATAAATCAATTCCAACACTTTATTCATTAAACATAGTTGTAATTTTATACCCAACAGAAAAGGACAAAATGGGGGGAAATGGTTTGGAGAAACCAAGGTTTTACTTTCAAATAGTCCTTAACATTTAGCCACCTCAGATGATCCTGTCATGCAGCAATGTTAAAGATTTGTTGTCCCCTATGAAAACACTACAAAGCTAACAACTTTTTATACTTTGAAGCCTCTGAATTACTCTTATCAGACATGGAATTGTACATGAAAACTCTGCTGTTTCTTTTCTTGAAATTCTCTATGATCCATGGACAAGATCCATGTCAATCTTCTTCGTGTGGCGATAGCAAGTTGAGCGTTCGATATCCTTTCAAATTCGAGTCCCAACCCCCCACGAATAACTGCAGCTATTTCAATCTTACTTGCACCAAAACTGGGACCAAAAGCCTAACCACTCTTAGCCTTCCTCATGGAGGAGGTTTCCACGTCGATTTCATTGACTACTTCAAACCCTACATCCAGCTCCATGATCCCGGAAACTGCCTCTTGAAAAGGATCATGAACTTTAGCCTTGATTCTTCACCTTTCATTGCTAACTATGCCTATAACTACTCATATTACCTATGTCCTTCAGAGTCCAAGGTGTTCGATTACATGGATCCGATAGCCTGCTTGAGCAACTCAACGAATAAGACGTTTGTCACCGCTGATGGCCCTGGGCTCTGGCAAGGCTATGGATGTCAATATATTGGCACTTGGCCACTCCCATCTCAAGAATATGGAATGTACAATTACATGTCCATGTTCTTGACATGGGATGCCAAAGCTTGCAAAGATTGTGAACCGGTGTATCATTATAATGATGGTGATTCGAGTAAGGATCTCTCTCGACTATTTACCACATTGATCGAGCAAGCTCTGATCTCTCTCTTTCTCTCTCTGTGAACTCTATGCAGGTGATAAAACAAGCCCAAAGCCAGTAGGCAAAATAGTAGCAGTAGCCATGAGTATGCCAGCACTTACTCTGTTGGCCTTGAGCTGTTGCTCAGCCTTTTGCTTGCATCTAATGAAAAGGATAGGAAAGTATAATGAAGCTAATTTATCTGAAGCAGCTCCGACCTCCATAGCCACGACTGTGGGGCCGCCACCTGGCACCAACGAGACTGGCCTCGATGAGTCCAAGATTAAGGCCTGCACAGAACTAGTTGTTCTGAGCAGCAAAAGTGATGAAAGTATCCCAAGTGCTGCTATTAACATGTGTTCTATATGCTTGGAAAACTACGTCAAAAACGACACGATAAGTGTCATTAGTAAGTGTGGACATTGCTTCCATGCTAGCTGCATTCAGCTTTGGTTAGGAAAGAATGGCACTTGTCCTGTTTGCAGAACCTCTCTTTCTGATCTTGCCTTGTAATAAATATTTGTTTCATTTCTAAATTTGAATTTCTGTACTGTTTCGTTTCTTTCGACACTAATTCAATACTTGCCAATGAGTATATTTACATTAGGCCAAAACAAAACTGGATGTACAAATAGCTCAAGAAACCTACCAATAGGCCTAACATAGTACTGTTAGATCTAGGAATGATTTTCTGCGCTGAAGTCAGGCTCAGCTGGCTTCTGAGGCAGTAGAGATTGTAATCTCGGAGACGAGTTAGGTAATCTTGGAGACGACATAGAATTAGGTGGATGATTACGTCTCAAGTTTCCCATCATATTGGAAGCAAATCTTGAAGCATAAATGGTGGCACCAAGGCTAAGTGTGTCCCCTATTTCACTGGACAATGCTTCCTGCCTTCTCTCTTCTGCCTCGTTCAGCCTCTTCTCGATCTTTCTCCTGTAATATCGTCTCCATGCTACTTGTATAAACCCGGCCCCCCATGTCCTCCATTGCTGGGAACAAAACCTGAAAATGCACCATATCAAAGAGGCTATCTTGATCTTTCTAAGTGCCATAATGAAAACATGAATCAAGAAAGCTTGCCTAAAAGTGTGTTGAAGCTGCTTGCTATTAAAGACACGTCTAAACTGGGACGTTACACTTCTCAAGTCATCGGGCAGCAGACTGAATGCCTCGACATCCTTAACAGCCACCACCGTTCTTGTTGAGATAGGAAGGCTAGACGAGGATTTGGGATCGAGGGCCCATGTCAAAAGCTCCTCCCCACAAAAGTCCCCAACCATTAGACCTGCTGCATTGAAGAAACCAGTTCTTCCACCATTGTTGGTCATAGTCAATATGTTACCCCTCATTATGAACAGCATCTCGTCTGCTGGATCCCCTTCGCGAAGAATATAGCTGTTTGCTGTGTAAAGAACTGGCTTCAATCTAGAACAGATTACATCCAATAGCTGTTCATTCATTTTCTCAAACATTGGCACCTATTATTATCAAAATGTGACACTAAATTATCATTGGTAATGCAATAGAGTGAATAAATGGAAGAGATGGTGATAAGCTAATACTAACTTTTTTGAGCAAAGCCAAGCAAAGGTGGCCTTTGATGTCCCTTCTTAAGTCCTTTGGGAGGTTCCGGATTAAAGATTCCTCTTCGACACCTCTGTTTTCTAGCCATTGGTACTGCTCGTGTCGTCTGATACGCTCCCTAAGGCCTTCTGGAAGCATACGGTGAGACATCCATTGTTCTGCGTCCCGCCTTTTCACCCTCATCTCTTCTACTCTAATTGTGATAGACTGTAAGTATTTCTGCACCATTAAAGAGCTAGCAAGTTTAGGGACTAGAGAAACGAATATGTAAACATTTTGGTTTCGTGTTTTCTCAGCTCAAACCTGCATGTTCCCAATGAGCAAGGAGAAGAGAATAAGCCCAATGACAGACACAAAAATGGCAAAGAGAATCTCCCCCGCATAGGTGCTGGTTTTGAGGTTTTGGCCTAATGAACTGCAATAAACAAAGCTGATCAAAGTTTGCAATTCAATCCGGTGAATGTAAAACGACATTTTATTCGTTAAGTGAATCAAGAACCTCAAATTCCGAAGACCCCACCAAAAGCAGTACAAGAATTTCTTCATGAAGGCTCCATGTTCAGTCACACCAGACTGGAGAGCATCAAGAGCAATGCCAAAGTCGAAGTCATTCGTGTTCTTGGCTTCGACTGGTTGGCAGGTTGCATTAAGAAATGAAAGGTCTCCGCGAGACGTTCCTCCACAATACAGATCTCTCAGATCACAAGTACTATTCTTACGACATTCATTTCTCCAACAATTGTCCTTTCTTTCCACTGAAAACAGATACCAGAAGGCTCCTAGAACCTAGCAAACAACATATGTACTTCAATAAACTGCCTAAACAAAGCTGGTTTTCGTGTTCTATAGTAAACTAAAAACGAAACACTCACATGACTTGCAAGCATGTAGAGAAAGAGATTCAAAGCAGCTCCAGCCCAGGGTGTTTCTGCAAATATGCCTGATGTTCTAGTCATCTCAACATACAAAGGATAGATTCTCAATAATCTTGGGACATATTGCAAGAAAATAACTATCTTTAGAAGCTCTTTCATGACCAGAGAAACCGGAGCTTTAACTGGGATCAAGATCAGAACCACCATCTGATACAATGCACTTAAGTCAATCTAAAGTTGATAACTCTGTTAGTTATGTCAAATGATCATCTGGGCTCAAACTAGTAGTACCTGCGGTAAAGGAAGAATGGACAAAACATCAATGATGAAGTACCAACGAAGGTATCGTTTGGCTATGGCTTTAGCATCAACAACCAACTCCCCCCTCCCAAAGACTCTAGATGATGGAGCTATGAATCCAGTACGAAACTTCAAGAAAATGTGATACACGTAGAATATGTCTATAAACGAACGAAAAACACAGGCGATGATCTCCAGCTTGTAGTCCAGAGAGAGGCAGAATCTGGTGGTGTCGAGCACAGGAATGTAGAAGAAGAGAGGGTCAAGTGAGACTGCAATCACAGATGAAAGTAAGAATATCTTGTTCCACCTTTGCAGAAAGGGCTCTTGAGGATCATGAATTATCTTCTTAGGCCCTGCATTGGACTTCTTCTTTGAAGGGCCATTGAAGGACCATCTTTTCAAGCTCTTTATCCTCTCCGATCCCCTGTCAAGTCCTCGTCTCAATCCTCCAAGAAACCGGCTCAAGTCCGGCTTCCTTAACTGAAATAACCGCCGTTTTGAATGCCAGTTGAGGCTGAAAGAATCCTCAGAACTGCAGTCATTGAACCTGAAATGGAAGATCAGACAAAGAAATCTATTACATATCAGTTAGATTAGCTCTTAACTTGAAAGAGAGAGAGAGAGAGAGAGAGAGAGAACATGAACTAACCTTACATATCTCTCTCCTTTGAGATTCATAGCTACTGGTTCATCTGCATACAATAGATATTTACCAATTTAATTTTGCTGAAAACAAGAAAATGAACTATTCAAGAATATTCATTATCCCTACCAAATAGCAATCTATAATTCATTATATAAACACGATTCAATTACAAAAAACCAATCACAAAAAAATTCCTCATATTACACACAAGTTCACAACAAACTTACCTAGTAAAACAAAGCAGCAAGAACCAATGCAAGATTTTTATCTATGACCAAAATCTCAATATCCCACAAGAGAAAATGTGTAGTTAAAAACTGCAGAAATATATGATATATGTAAAAACAGTCCCACTTTTTTTTTTTTCCTTTGAAAATAATATTTCATGTCAAGAAAAGGCAGCTTCTAGCTAGTTAAGAAAGTTCGTCTCAGATTAATGTTTGGAAAAGGAAGAATTGATGTAATGTGTATTGAGTTTCCTCAGACTTTCAGACAGCAAGACCAGTCCATGGCTATTTCTTCATGCATATATTTGGAATAAACTAATTTTAACTTTTAAATTGAAATCTTTTTAAGAAAATTAAAAAAAACTTTTATGAAATAATAATTGGGATAAGCAAAATTAATAATATATCATTGGAAGTGTCAAATAGTTGAAGGTTGTTTAGCTAACCTTATAAAAAAGTACTAGATATTAACATATATGCATGTTACATATTTTAGGGTTAATCACTAATTATCATAAAAAATTTTTTATCGAGTTTCAATTACGATATGAATATGTATTTGTAAACGATTTTCAAGATTTGTTTTTCAGAAATCACTTTAGAATTAAAAGAAAAGCTCTTTAGTAATGTATCATCAAGGCTCTAATTTATCTGATATCTAATTTTATCATCGTAAGTATTAATATAATTAATATTAATATTAATCGTCAAAATAGGAAAAATAAAAGATACTTTTTGAAATATGTTATCACCTTTCAAAGTCTATAAATATTATTATTTTTTCTATTCAATATTAGCTGCATAATAGAGTCGTTTGGAGAAAGGTTAATTTATTGGAAAGTTAATTTCCTAACTACTAGAAAATGATAGCCCACTAGGTGAAGTCTAGTCAACCCATTTACTTAAAATTTCCTAATACAAAAATTAATTAATTACTTGAACAAGATTAAGTAGCAATTGAAATGTCGCCAATACTCTGGGCGGCCATCGCTCGTGTAATTGGGTATGGTCGACCGTGTGTGACCGTGTCCCGACAGAGTGTATAATATGTTTTTTCGACAATTAGTATATGATTTTTCATTATAAGTATGTGATTTTTTTCCCAGTCCACGACCGTGTCTTAGGACACAGTCATGCCTTGCGCGAAAAACAATAGCGATTTGTGGCGCACGGTTGGGTCCCAAGACACGATCGATATAAGTATGTGATTTTTATTCATAAATATGTCTTTTAGAACTATAAGTATATGTTTTTGGGCACAGTCGATCGTGTCCCAAGAGTCCAAGACACAACCGTGCATGAGTTCCTTCACACATGAGACGGTATCACAAAAAACCAACTCTTGAAATCTTATGAGCAGTATAAATTTAATAGTATTATTAATATGAAGGTATTCTAAATTAATATACTCTTAACATTTATCAAATATACATGTTTTTCTATATATAATTATTAAAAATCTTGGTGACACGTGGCAATCTCAGAAACCTCTAATGATCATACACGTCAGCACATCGAGATCTAAACTCTCTGCTTTAAGTATATATATAAATATAAATATAGATTTGTTAACAATTGAAAGATAAAAAACAATGGAATTAGGATAAAAATCCAGAATAATTTAGGGTTAATATGTAAAAAAAAAAAAATTATGATTTTAGGGTCTTGTTTCAGTTACAACATGAATTTTTAAATGTAACATGAAAAACATTGACTCTTGTTTCAATTTAGGACATGTTTGAAATTTTTCAGGCTGCAGTTAACACTGTGAAACCCAAAATGTATAAGTTAATTACCAACATGTAATTTTAAATACAATTATCATTCATATGAAATTTATAACAATTTGAACTTCACATCAATAATTTGACCTCGAAAAAACCCAAACATATCCTGATTTAAACAATTATTGAAACAAAACTGTTCTGATACCAATACTGTCACGCCCCATTTTAGTATATGGAAATATGACTTATATAGCGGAAGCACAACTTATAAACAGGGCGTCCAGCCAAAAGATTAGATCATCGGAAAACAGATGGTAAACAAAATTCTGAAATGACAATTCTCGTACTTAGAAGAGTTCAACATGTACAGCGGAAAAGTATGTTTGGTTCAAACGTGAAAGGGCCCTTAATACAGAGTACCAAAAATAGGGTTCTGGAAAAGCCGACAAAGAAAATATACATAATTATATATGCAAAAGTTTCAGGCAATTCAGCTCGTCCCTCCTTCATCCAGGGTTTTCTGTAAAATAAAAACATATAAGGGGGGAGTGCCAAAAGTACACTCAGTGGGTCGACCTGTACTGTGAAAGGGGAAACACGTTTTATCGTAATCTTATTATATACATATACATAGTACACATTGCGGACTCCCGAGTAGTCCATTGTAAACCTCTGGATAGGTTTCTGAAGAAGAGCCTATCGGAGCCTCAAGCCGACTCCATTGGGTTTTTACACCCTTCATGTGGGGTTTCCGAAGAATACCCGATATACTTGGCGTGAAAACGCATGCGCAGTTACACCTCACATAATGGTTCTCACATAACACATAGTACACGTTAATCACGTTCACGTTGAGTCATATAATTCTTGACAAGTACAAATAAGCAAATAAATCTTTTGACCTGTATTGGTTTCTAAAGAAACCCTTCCTGTACGGGTATTATCCCGACTTTTCATCATATAAAACGTGTCTGGTCGACCCACTGTACAGGTATGTTTATAAAACGTGTTTCCCCTTTCACAGTACAGGTCGACCCATTGAGTGTACTTTTGGCACTCCCCCCTTATATGTTTTTATTTTACAGAAAACCCTGGATGAAGGAGGGACGGGCTGAATTGCCTGAAACTTTTGCATGTATAATTATGTATATTTTCTTTGTCGGCTTTTCCAGAACCCTATTTTTGGTACTCTGTATTAAGGACCCTTTCACGTTTGAACCAAACATACTTTTCCGCTGTACATGTTGAACTCTTCTAAGTACGAGAATTGTCATTTCAGAATTTTGTTTACAATCTGTTTTCCGATGATCTAATCTTTTGGCTGGACCCCCTGTTTATAAATTGTGCTTCCGCTATATAAATCATATTTCCATATACGAAAATGGGGCGTGAAAGTATCAACTAACCCAATAATTTTGTAGTCATAATTAATAACTTCTTTTGTTTTCCTTTTTATATTAGGCCCATAATATTTTTCTTTTTATATGAGGCCATAATATTTTTTGTAGGTACGTGCAAATAACAAAGCCCAAATAGTAGCCCAGACCATTTAGGGTTCTCTAAAATATTCTCCCATTTTATTTCCTCACCAAAATTTATATTATTCATTTTTTCCACAAATAAAAAGAAAATCCAACCAAACATAAATCCATAATCATAATGAATAAATAATTATATCATTATACATTTAATTACCCCATATATCCATCACACCATTTTTATACTACAAAAGTTTATGATATTATTTACACGTGTCAGTTAAAATACGTTAACATACATATAAGAAGATGTTCAACTATAAACAACAAGAATTTATGTACGGAAATATGTTATCTGATCTCGACACATCAATTATGAACACGTACGAGATGTCGATGGATAAGTGAAAGTTTCAATATATAAACAAAGATTATATAATCATTTTATAATATAAAAATATATGTCATATATATATATATATCTGAAAATTATAGCAATAATAATAATGATAAAGTAATATTGTTATTTGTGTTCCTCATCATCAATTTTCCAATTTCCATCCCCCATTTCCAGACACACAGAAACACACACTGGAACGCGCACAAAACCACACATTCCTAATCAGATCAAAATCAAATCCGATTCCTCAAAACGTCAAGCAACATTCAAAGTTTCCTCTCAAGAATCCCCATTCTTCCACACACACTCGCCCCACAATTTCTGCCCTCCAAAAGGATATAATAATTGGAGCAACACAGGAAGCTTGTTCCTCAAATTTCTCTGTAATTTGACGATCCTGTACTGTGTTCTCTCCATTTTCCCAGAAATTCTATCATCCTACGCTGAGAAATTCGAAATTTCTGTATTTGACTGTTGCCCGTTTTCTGTTGGGCATTGCGGCGAACATTTCCGAACCTCGAGCGGGTTTCATTTAGGGTTTTGTTTCCTATTACTTGATCAACTCATTTTCCGTCTGGGTTTTCTTTTTGGATAGCATTTTTTATATAGTAGATAGTTCTGTGTTGAGGTTTTTACTTTTCGCTGTTTTGTTGATATACAATATAATCTGTTTTGGAGTTGGTGCCTTCAGTGTAACCTGACTAGGGTTTCAATATATAGATACCCTGTGTAACGGAGAAAAGTTGCATTTATTTTGCTGTGAAGCCACCGTTTGTGGGTGGTTCTGAAGGAATATTGGATATTTCTGTTTGTATTGAAGGAAAGATTATTGGGGTTTCTGGTTTTATTTAGGGTGTAGCAAAAGTAGTAGTGTATGGGAGAACATGAGGGATGGGCTGAGCCAGGTGGGCCTTTGCCGAATGGGCTTTTGCCAGGTGCAGGCCCTGTAATGCGGGCTGTTGATGCAGATCGATGGTCGAGAGCAGAGGAGAGGACTGCGGAGCTCATTGATTGCATTCAGCCCAACCAGTTCTCTGAGGAGCGCAGGAATGCCGTTGCAGATTATGTACAGCGACTCATTAAGAAGTGCTTTCCCTGTCAGGTTGCTTGGATGATTCTTCCCAACGAACTGTAGTTGTTTAAATGACTTTATTTCTGATAGTTATAGTTGCTAGTGTGTTTATGGCAGCATTAGTGTCTGGTGAAGGTTAAAGACTCCTTTACTTAGAATGCTGTTTGTGTTGAACTTAGGAAGAATCTGGACGATTATAGTTTTTGTTTTACACCTCATTTATTTAGTATGTGATGCTATTAATATGAATTGCCTGATGCTAGCTTCTAATCTATATGACAGCTAGACAAATGGTATATTTGGAAAAAAAAATTCGCTGTAAAGTAAGTCATGGAGTTGCAGTTTACGTGTTCAATAGCTGGAAAGCCGCGAACATTTGTAAAAATGAGATGGAAGTTTTGTGATTTCCTGAAAGTAAAAAA